>VUQK01028507.1:2245-14600 GCA_015106715.1 Bujurquina vittata | reverse complement strand
GTTTGCGATGCCTAGTTAATATCTAGTCTTTTTAATAACCTGATCCTATAATGTCTCTTATGCATGTGCACAGATGCACAAACACGCGCGTGTGTGTACACACTCACACACACACTGTAAAAACCTGAAAATAACACCAACAAATTAACTGCAGTGAGTGTGAGGACACAGTAACTGTTTCTGTGGTTATGTCCCTTCCCCTTGTATTTGCATAGGCTACTTGGAGATTTCACTATGACACTGGCTTTGATCAGCAAGTTTTGATATTCAATGGATGTTGTAATGACCCAGCTTTTGAATTTTCTACAAAGTGCTTTTTTAAAAAAAAAATCCCTGTATTTTGCTGATTTTATCATGTTTATCAGAAATTAATAGTCCCTTTGAATGGCTTTTGCTTGGGCACATGGACACACACACACACACACAAACACACACACACACACACACACACACACACACACACACACACACAATTATAAATATAAAAAAGAAAAATTAAATCAGCTGTAGAGATTCAATTTTTGAGTTAAATTTACACATTGTGTGTGTGTGTGTGTGTGTGTGTGTGCATGCACATGCAAATTCCTCCTTTAATACAATTAAACTGTCTCACTGCAAATCTCTTATATACTTCACTGTGTTTCTGGTGGCTGTTAAAGCATGTATAGATCTGTTTGTTCTCAGGTTGGGAGCCTGCGAGGTTTTTTTCATTAACTCTGCTTCCCTTTTAAGTTTCATAAATCATGCAGGGGGAAAAGGATCACATCATCACAAGTTGCTTATTTTTAAACTGCTTTAATTCAGTTTAAAGGGGCTCATAGGTAGTGTAATATTACAGTGAAAGATTTCCAAAGTCCTTGTCAGTCAGCACCAGGCAGTGTACTTGAGCTTTTACACACTAAAGCACCTTTATAGAAAATGGTCTGTTTTATAGTTTGCTTGCAGTTTTTGAAAAAAAAAATTTAAAAAAAGAAATCCAAAGTTAATTGGTTCCCGAAACTGTCTTAAAATACATACTAATTACTAATTAAGACTTCTCTCTCAATATGCTGTAACAGAAGGCCGTTAAAATTATTTTTAGTAAAGGAAGAAAAAGTAAGCAAAAAAATCCAATTTCCAGAAAAAAATATGGTTAATAGAAAAAAATCTTTCAAATATCTTAATTCGGTCGAAATGTAGTAAAATAATTAATGTAATGATGTAAAATATAAGTAACAAAAAGGTATATTAATGTCATGTATTTTGGATCAAAATCAGGCTTTGGAGGTCTTCTTTCTTGTCATCCGAATTCATTTTGCATTTAATATTTGATGAATGTTTGAGCATATTAACAACACCACTAAAATGTTTTAACAAGTTAAATTTATTTATAGATTAAGATAAACGTGTTCACAATTTGTAGATTATTTGTAAATAATAGTTCTTTCCCATTTCCTCGTCATATGATTTTGATTTTTATTTATTTAGTAAAATTTTGTTTTGTTCTGTCTTTTTTGCAGCTTCTTAAATTCCTATTTACATTTAGCGTTTAATTGTTTAAAGAAAATCCGCCAGATATTTCAGTCGAAATTTAATTTTTTTTTCATAATTATTTTCATTTCTTTAGCTCTTTTAAGAGCTTAAAAGTCAGGCTCATTCCTGACAAGACGTCGTTATTTTTTGTTTATTTTTTCAGATGCTGTACTTAAGTCCTCATACTGGCACAGATGTGGCTGGTAGCCTACAAGGCGTCTGTTTCAGCCACATTTCAAGAGGAACCTCTGCATCAGTTCGTTAAGACACAAGCTTTAAACCTTTAGTCATCCTCACCAAAGCCCCATCTGTCATCGTCCACGTGTTTATCTCAGGCCCTTAATGGGAACCATCAGCCGCGCAGTGCTGGATTCTGACTGTCGGACCAGTAAAATCGTCCCATCTCACAGAGGCCATTTTTAGAATTTAACACTGAGTCTGGAAGTGTTTGGGTCCAACAGGGCGTCGTAGCTGAACTGTGACGGCATTGTTAAAGTGCTTGTTTGCTCAGTGTGGTCTGTAAACTGTTGTTTAGCTTTGGGTGGTGCTGTGACAACAAAGTCAAACCGTGACCGGGGAATGACCCTGGGATTTTTGTTGTGAGGATCAGTGTTTCGCCCCACTCCGTATGGCTCCTAGGGCGCGCGGGGTCGTGCAGGGAGATTCAGAGAACCTAAAAACTGGGGTCCAGGAACACCCAGGGGTCCTTGAAGGGATTTAAAAGTCTGCTTTAAGAGATACTTCTCTTTCCGATACGTGTTTTATCCGATGGTAAGACAAGAAGTATAAAAAGTAAAGTTTCTTCGCTGTTAATTTGCAACATAACCTTTGTAGTCCAATTTTAGTGCTGAAGTCAAATTTAACCCCCAAAACGAAAATATTCTAAAATAAAACTAATGGAGATCAGACATGAAGAAATGCAGCTTTAAAAATATATATAATAGTAAAGGAATTGACAAACAATTATTAAACCCTCAGTGGCACGCAAGATACATTCTTAATATTGTGAAATATATAGCAAATTAATTAATATTAAATAAAGCATTAGCCTAAAATATTTTACAAAGTTTTGATGTTTTGTAAATTTTAAATAAAACGTGTTTCTATCTCGAAACTAATGAAGTAGTTCAAAATATCATTTACTTTGTTATCAGGCTTCTCAGTATCCATAACAACATGGTTTTTTGCTCGCTTCCGCTGTTTAAAACAAAGCAGACGTGACACTGTAACTAACTACTATTTAATTTTGTGTTATTTTTTCTTTCCAATCTCCAGTTAAAATCGTAGAAGGGAAAGGGATAACTGTCACCGACGTTCATTTTAAATTAAAACTGAACGCTGGTTGGTAGTTTTGGTAATTCTTTTTTTTTCTAATGCAAATAAAATGAATATTTCCAGTGGTCTGTGTTTTTCCTCTAACCCTTCAGCTCTCAAATAGACTGGACTCCAAACATGTCCCAAGCAGCAAGCCTGTGTGCTTAATATTTATACTGAAACAGCTACTCTGAAATCAAAATGAGGGTACCTGTAGTTACCAAAATAACCTTGTTAGGGTTTCTACAAAACATCCTTTGTCCTCTCCGGGAAAACACAAGGCACCGCCTGCCGAAAATAAATAGACGTGAGACAAATAAAAGACAGATTGTCCTCGTAACTTACTCTCCTTCTCCATGTTTGTTAAGGCTGAATTGGACAGAGCACCCTGTGCTGCTGCCTCAGCAGGTCTCCGCAGCCCAAATGCAGCAGCTCCTGCAGGTGGATCCGAAGGTAAACGAGAATGTTGCTCATTAATCATGGCTCTTTTGGCGCTTCTTTGCCCTTTTATGGTAGGATGGACTCGCATCATGCACACCAGGAATTAAAGCAACAAAAGAATCAGGAAACCCTCCTTTAGTTTTAAAATGGGGACATTTGTCACCTTAAAACAAGCCGTTAAAAAGAAAAAAAAAATCCACTTCAAACGCATCATTGAAGGGTCGTTTATTGCGCTCACAGTGAGAATTTACTTTAAAAGCAACATTTGAGATATTTGTGTGTGCAGGTCGATATCAGATTAAACCTCAATATTACTAAACAGCATGTTTATAAATAAGATGAGCCCTGTGGTGGACTGGCGGCCTGTCTCTCGCCCTATAACAGCTGGCAGAAGCTTGATATTGCTTTACTCTCGTTAAAGCAAAGCTGTGCGCACACATTCATGGCATGCGATGCTGCAAGTTGTCACAGTTCGTCTTGTCATCAGGTGGGGATGATGACACCTCCGCGTAACTTGGGGAACTGAGGAGTTGACGCTGACAGGACCAGCGGGGGCACCGTACTTGTCAATAGCCTCACCCCGATGTTTTAATCAATAGAGTTTCTTTTTGTCCCTTCAATAAGCCAAGTGCTCGATAAGGTTGTCATCACAAATGACGCTGACGTCCTCGCTCTCGTCTTTACCCTGGATAAACATGCCTTTCTTATGCCAGTAAATCTTTGCTCCAGGGATAGTGGTGCGCAGGGCTGCATACATTTAGAGACTTTAGGGCGAGTCAAACAGACACGCGCAAGGGGGTTGGAAATGGACACAGGTTTGCTGTTCTGTCTGCTGGGTTTAGGAAATGGTCTGATGGGTGAATTTAACAATTACATTCGCTTTAACATGGAATCGAAACTCCGCAGCACGCTTTCCCCCTAGAAATGACACAGAAGAAAAACTTTAGAGGTAAACGCACTTTAATACACATGACTGACCCGTAAACGTCTCTCTGGACAAAACAGTTATGTGCTTCACTGGATTCAACAGCTAGCAGATAAAAGCTTCAAACATACAAAGCCATAAATGACTTTTACGCAACTGATAAAACTCAGCGCCTCACTAATAACACATGAAAGCATTACGCGTCATGCAAGCCTCACATAGCAAACAGGTGACACACACAGGCCTGAAACACAGAAGAGACAGTGATTAAGAAGCTACTATAACAGTGAACTCGTTAACGGTTTAATAACCGAGGTATTCTCGTTGATTGTTTGATGCCTAACTGATGGCATCAAGCGCAATCAGACTGGCTGTGATGCACAACTTTGGTACATTTGAGGTATTTGTGTTTGCAGATTTGTGACATTTGGCACATGTAGCAGCACTGGTCAAAGGCAGACATAAAGAGGGCGCTGACTTGCACAACATAACTGTGGCGAATCACAATTTTTACGCCAAATTTCAAAAGCAAATAGATACATTTCTTTTATAACCAATGCACTTTTGGGGGGCAGCAAAGCTATAGATCTTGCAAACACAACACACAATATAAAACGAATATGGCCCAGAAGTGGTCCGTGTTTTGTCCAGAGTTCACTAGTAGTGCATTATTCACATCATGTATGGGCACAACTGTCATCCATCAACAAAATTTTGCCTTTGATATACTTGTATGAAATTTGGCACACGCAGGTCGGCGTGACCTGGAGAGGCAAAGGGTCAGTTGGCCCTCAGTTGGAGGAGAAAGGATCAGGCCCCGTGGAAGATACTGTGGAGGATGTGGGAGAAGGAGTAGCTGGGGCTGAGACAGATTTCTCAGATGCTGCATCGTCCATTTTCTCCTGACAGCTGTCTGTAGTGTCTGAGGATGTAAGTTTGGCTGGCAGCAACCCTTCTTTCTCCCGCTTTTTCTGCTTCATTCTCCGGTTCTGGAACCAAATTTTCACCTGAGTCTCATTCAGCTGGAGCGCAGCTGCAATCTCTACGCGGCGCGCCCGGGTCAGGTACTTGTTGAAGTGGAATTCCTTTTCCAATTCCGTCAGCTGTTTGGTTGTGAAGTTGGTCCGGACTGTGTTCGGCTGACCAGCATAACCATATTCACCAGACCTCCCTGTAAATAGGAAAACAAATCACTGTAACTCTGTAGAAGGGGGGTATGTGTGTGTTTGTTTGTTTGTCTCTGATTACACTGCGCATAAGCTGTGATACTACTTCCTGTGCCTATATGCAACAAGACTCAGCTTTTAAGTATGAGCCAGTTAGCATCAGCTACTGTAAAAACGTGCAGCAAAGGTCCTGGAAGAGACTAAACGATTATATAACACATGCATGATCATACAGGTGGGTTACGTTTCCAATGAAAGGATCTAGAGCATTAACTTAAAAGTAAGGTTCATTGATATTAGGTGCGTTTTATACGTTCATGCACATGATACCATCCCAAAGTGAAAATGTACCAGCATTGCCTCTCCGGATCATTCATAAGACAGAATTGTTGACAGATTTTGTGCCATTAACCACCCCTCATACCCGCACGTACACACACTATACTTGGCACCAACCTGTTTTTGGTGGATTCCTCTTAACTTTCATCCAGTCGAAAGTCTGTGCAGACGATGCGCCCTCAGACAGAGGTGAACAGCAAGCCTCCAGGTGAGCTGCATGCAGAGGTGACAGCGGATTTGAACACCCTGGATAAGGGGGCGCTTGCTCATGCCCGCCGCCATAGGCAGCGTGACTATACTGCAGTTGACCCAGGGGGGCGGCACTGTAACTATGACGATGCTGAGAAACCACCGAGGAGGAAATGTTGCCAGAGTACATCAGTGGGCCGCACTGGGGGAACGCAGCTGTGGCGTCTACTTCCTGGGCGAGGGCATGGTGATTATATGTAGCGCAGAAACTTTGGGGTCCGTAGTTAGAACTACAGGCCGGGTGAGCCCCATAGGGGAGACCTAGAGATGTGGCATTAGACTGGTACGACCCCGGCTGATGAGAGATGCAGTCAGGAGAAGCCCTGCTCAGCATGAAATGGTCATCCGCCCCGCAATTGTTAACAGTGGCTGCGCACGACTGGAAAGTTGTAATCCCGTGGTCCGAGTGGAAAGTCCTGACAGTGCATGAGCCACCTTCACCGCTCATGACCGTGTAGTCTAAAAAACTGCTCATTGTAGCATTTTTTCTGGCTGGAACGAGGGACCGTCCTCTGCATAGACACCCCCTGGCCTCTTCCTTTTCCCCCTCTTACCCCGAGTGACCGTGCCAACCTTTACCTATATCTTATCAGAGAAGGGAGGGGGTCGCACGGGCCGATATCAATGAACGGGTGCTGTCACGTGGGCCCGGGTCAGCCAGTGAGGTACTTGTCCTTATCCCCTTAGCCGGTGACAGATTGGTGTTTGAGGGGCTATTTAAATTCCAAGCGCTCGTCGATCAAGGTGACGCGCGTCGCCACTAATGTATTGGCCGAGCAAACAATGAGCTGGAAGGCAGACGGCGGTGGACAGCTCTGGGGTCGCATGAAGAGCGGGGCCACTGCAAACACCATTTCTTCTAACCTCCACTGTGCGCTCTTCCACCACTGAGAGATTAACATTTGTCCCTCTGCACCCTCACCATGAGGACGACCCAGCATTCTGACCTCAGGTAGGTATTTTTGGACCAGAGACGAGAATAGGTGCGTGTGTGTGTGTGTGTGTGTGCGTGTGTGTGCGCGCGCGTGCGCGCGCGTGTAACAACCGTGTTTCCGTGTATAACTGTCATTCTCTTCTGGATAGAGGGATGGATGGATGGCTAGGTGTGTGCCACTGCCACGGGCTATCTGTGGGCTATCAATGTCACATTCCATTGCGAAATGTTTCACGCTTGAACACTGAGAGATTTTCTTAGCAAATATTGTCACAGGGTGACAGTGAAGGGGAGGCAAGAAGGCTTCACTGCTGACACAGACAGAAAACTTCTGTCCCATCACAGAGAGCGTTATTTCCCCTTTAAAAAAAACACAAATAAAACCCAACTTTGTTTCCTCATCAAGGTCGCATTAGATGTTTACGGCTTCTTGCTTTGCCGGGAGGTCACAGGTGATGAAGCGACAAGACAAGACATTAAACATTAAGATGATGTGGTATTAATTTTTCTCCCCGCTCCGGTCACAGGGTCTGCTATCCACCCTGATTTCACTCCCACATGTATTCATTATGCATGTATAGTGATCAAATGATCTCATAACGCGAGGCCCGTCGTGGAGCTAATGCATCCACATAGCCCGAGGTGCGAGTGTGGGCTGATTATCCTGTTAAGTTCATCAAATAAAGCTGTTGGCGAAATTAATGCCCACGAAAAGCGGCGTTGAGAAGGGGGAGAGCATGTGCGTGGGAGACTTGCGGCAACGACAGCAGATGCCCAACCTCTCACTGAGGAAGCAAAAGGAATGAAGAGGGAAGGAGGGAGGGAGAGAGGATCGCGTGGAGGGATGAGCGCCCCCAAAGGTCGCATGTGGTCATGTACTCAAAACGTTGTGAGCGTCTATAGAAAATGTATGATAGTATTCATGGATACATTTTATTGCTATGTGAATAGTTTACGCAGCAGTGGTAATAAATCAAACACAGCTGGCTCTTTTGTCACTCTATGAATTATTTACAATTCTACTCGCTGCTTTTACTCCACTCCATGTCAGAGGGGGCTGTTGGAGCCTACTGTTTACGCCTCACTTTTAATTAAATAATACAGCAGTATGTAAAGGCGCCCCACCTGGAAAGCATATCATTCAAACGATGCTTACCTTTTATTAATAGTAACGATAATCCACTAAAATATTATGTAGCGATATCATACTTGGAACAAAAACAATAGTACTCTTTTGGAGGTGTTGCAAATGTTCACTGAAGTCAGTTATTCGGGTTAAAAATGTGAGTGCAATGTGATCCTGCGACTTTTAACAGAGTTTGGTACTATTAATTTTACTCAAGTAAAGGATCTGACCATAAACATACCACATACATACTAATAATCGCCATAATGCTGATGCTTAACGTTTTGAAGTTGAAAGGTGCAAACTTCCCAGCACTTAGAAAAAAAAACCCACAGCACGCAGTAGGGTCAATACCCCCTCCCCTCCCCACCCCATCATCCCTCTCCCCTTTTCTCTGTCTTCCCAGCTGCCTGTGAAAAAGTTGTGAGTGGGCGCAGTGGATCCTGCCTTGCCTGATTGTGGAAACTTCGCCAGGCCTCGGAGCTTTCTTGGCTCTTTGTGTGAACACATGCGCGCAGAAAAGGCGCGCTGTCTTGGAATGATTTGGTTAAACTGGCCCTGTGGTTAGTCGGAGTGCAGGAGTGCAAGATCTGCCCCCGCTTTTACCCATATACCCCCCTCCTTAAACTCAAACACAGACCACTTGCTCAGTGAGGCTAATGTTCAGCCAGTCAATGAGCTGCTTATGGCTTCCAGATTATTCGATAAACGTTGGAGCCTCTGAATCTCGCACGTGTAGATGAGTTTCTGGATCGATCAGTGCAGGCAGGCAGGATGGAGCAGCAACCTCTTACTTTCTTCCAGCCTTTCCTTTTTAACCATTTTGCACACAGACCTGTTAAGGTCGACTATAACTCCCTTTTTCTTTTAGTTGAGCTAGTAACTGTTTCCCAAAAGGCAAATCAAGTACAATATAAAGCAGCAAGACACTTTATAACCCCTTTGTAAAAAAGCGCAGAAGTGATTGTAAAATCCCCCAAATACAGACACTTTATTAATAAAGTAAGCCATGATGGCTGCAACTGCTTAGTGTAGTAAGCAGGGTCTAATAATTTATCTGATGAATCGCATTTGGTTCATAAGTAGTCTGTTTTGAGTTTAGTCTACTTTTAACACACAAGAAAAGAGTGCAGCTCATAACCTGAGCAGGCTGCTACCGCTGCTGCTGTCGCCGAGCCAGCGCCGTGTTTAAACAAGCTATAAAAATGAATTATTGCCAAACGCATGCAGAGAATCAGCCCCTTTTAGCCTAGGAATTGGGGAGTCCCATATGAAAATGTAAGTGGGGTTTTATTTGTGCACATTACGCCACAATTGGTCTCCTTAATGTCCGTCTCATTCATGCCACGGAGTGATTTATGAGCTCCTGAAGGCAAACATGGCTCGCGTATTTGCCTGCAACATGCATACAATGTTAAGAGCCCTGTCATGCCTAGATCCGTGCTGCCATATTTGCTGTTTTTTCCTCTCTACGAAGTAAGTTTGAAGGTGAAAAGAGAAATGATCTGTGCTGGTGTTTATCCAGGCAAACAGCTTATTTTTTATGTTTGTGTGCAAATTCAAATGACCCAGAAGATTCTAACAAGACAAATGCTACTATTCTGCATCTGTATTTTTTTCTGCATTGGACATATTTTAAGTAATTTTACTAAAAACAAAACAAAACAAAAAGTGTTGCCTCCAAAGTTTTAGGATTTAAGAAATCGATTTTAATTTTTAATAGTTCGGCAAACTTTTCAAAAAAATAATTCTGGATATGTAGAAATTGGATTGAATGTAACAAAATAAACAAATAAAAATTAAAGGACAACCGTGTGTGCCTTCAACAAAACTTCTAATCCTAGCCTATTTATATTCATTGCCAACCTGTTGTAAAATTTGCATAACGTCTCTATCTCTCCATGCCCTACTTTTTTTAAATTTCGTATATTTTTCTACATGAATAATTCAAGCAAATCAGATCACTTTGGAAATAGGGGGAATAAACCACTCATACACCAGAAAAAAAGATTGTAGCAAGTTAATTGTATTCTAACAAAAATATCCAAGACATTGGAAGCTATACAAAAATAAAAATGACCAGGTTCCATAGGCCTAATATTGTATAATTATTCACAAACACTCATAATTTCCATTCCAAGAGAACAAGTTGTTATGGTAATTACAAGCCACGTTTAAGCTGCTTCAGTGATTTAATCTCATCCTTACCTTGTATTAATCGTCAAGTCAAATATCAACAGAATAAATGTGCCGAATATACAAATAACATCGGAGTTTATGTTGTTGTAGCCTGATATTTATTGTCCCGAAAAAAAAAAAGCTATTTGATTGATTTTTAGTTAATAGTTCAGATGCTGCAAGTCGATTGTAGTTAGAGACTCCGAGAAAAAATAGAAACTGTCCGTAGAAATGTCCACGGGGCTGTCCAGAGACTCTGACAAGCTCGGCGAGGCTGCGTCGGAGAGCTGCAGGCAGGAATCCGAGGAGAAAGGTTGAAAATCGTGTAAAGAAACATCCAGGGCCGGGGGACTGTCACCATTGTCCGGGCCAGATGCCGAGCCGGGGCCCATTGTTGACATGCAGCCCGGAACAGTGGGTGACGGGTTGGGGAAATGTTTTAGATTTTTGTCATTGCTGTTCAGCGGCGCAGCAGCAAAGCTCATCGTCTCTCCATTGTGGAGCTGCTGGGTGTTGTTTTGAAAAGAGCAGGTATCTCTCTCCAGCAGGGCCCCGCTCTGCTCGTACGGGGGGCCCTCGTCCTCCTCTTCGCTGTGGATGCCGTCCTCGGCGCTCGGCCCTTTCCCGTCCCCGTTGTGGTTCTCCTTGCTTTGGGTCTGCCGCTTGTGCTTCATGCGTCGGTTTTGGAACCAGACTTTAACCTGCCTCTCGGTCAGGTCCAGCAGGGCCGCTATTTCCACCCTCCTGGGCCGGCACAAATACTTGTTGAAGTGGAACTCTTTCTCCAGCTCCAGCAGCTGTGTGTTGGTGTATGCTGTTCTCAGCCGACGGGAGCCCCCTCCTCCCCCACCACCGCTCTCCACAATCTCAGGCGAGCCTGGAAAATAAGCGCCACAGTAGCGTGGGATTAAAAAGCGCAGGACACAACAGTTACATAACCCTGCTGCTCATAAATCTAACATTATGGCCATCACAATCCACCAGAGAGTGGCTCACAACACGCTGCAGCAAAATGGCCGCTGGAGCTACGAAACCAAACCTATAGAGAGACTATGCAAAGATCATTGCTCTATAAAGATTTGAATCAGATTGTCATATAGATAAAATAAGGCTCAGCGTGAGAGTGAACCAAAGCCAGTGCACTTTAAAAGCAGTGAGGTCCAGGCTGGTGTGGGATACTAATGAATGCTCCAGCTGCCCTCCTCGGCAAAGGCACTCCATCACTCTTCATTACTGTCACACATCAAAACTCTGCCTCGGCTAGGGGAATAAATCATCTTACATCACCCAACTTTACCCAAACTTTTATTTTTTTTTATTGCTAACGACACCGTAACTGCAACGTAATAACAATAAATCTATCAGAATGCAGCAACTAATGTCTATTTGTTGCTTTGAGGAAGGGCCTTTATGGGTCTTCAATTTAGCACCAGAGAGTGAAGATATACTACAGAAGCTAGTTCTACTTTGAAATAACCCACCTTTCGGAGAGAAGCACACGGGTCCGTTGGAGATGGCAGTAGCGGTGGAGGTCGGCAGGTGGTTCCTCTTGGAGGCTTTCTTTTCCCGCATCCATGGGTACTCCGGGGGTAAGGAGGCGGTGGGCAGCGGGCTGCATCCATCGGGGCTGTGTCTAGGCCGGCCATGCCGCGGATGGCTGCCCGGGTTGAGGCTGGGAATGGTCTGCTCAAAGGGAGGAGGAATCAGTGTCGGGCGTGAAAGCGTCGAGCTCTTGATTGATGAACTTTGAAATGAATCAGCGACAGGGGGGAAAGATGTCAGGCACTCAGCAAGCGACGGCTGACTATTGATAAAACCGCTCTCTCGCTCGAATTCGTAATTCATCTCCTCTCCCTGAGAGCCGAGGAAAGTTTGCACGCGTATTTTTTAAAAATGTTGCAGCTCAGTGATGACGAAAAAAAGAAAAAAATCATTAAAAAATCTCCTGGTGGTGGATTTTTTTCTATTTCACTGATTACGGCCGTATGGGGACCGAGCTACTATTAAACTATTGAATTCATGGAGACAAGGTTGAAATTGGACCGAATTGCCTGTCACATGATTACCTCTGCCCAATGACAATTTGGGGTTTAATCAAAAGAAGCCACTGTCTGCCTGATTGATCCAAAACTCTGGTGAAGAACGCCTGAGTTTTGGATCAATCAGGCAGA
>VUQK01028502.1:26607-43271 GCA_015106715.1 Bujurquina vittata | reverse complement strand
CATCTCCATTAAGCATGTTTTTTGTTTGTTTGTTTGTTTTTTAGCAGTTTTTGTACTAAAACGAATGTCCATTCATACACACACACATACACACACACAGTTGATTTGTAAAATTAAATGAGGGAAAGCCTTATAAGAATGCTGCAACAACTGCTTTTGACCAGCTAGCTTCATAATTTTTCAGCAGTAATGTACTGTTTGCTTCACTGTAAAATTTGGTAATTTCTTGACATGAATTACTTTTCTTACTGTTGTGTTTTTCTCTTTGTCCCACTTGAATATCTCTAAAATAGCTGAGTAAAATTGATTGTTTCTGTTCAAATGACTTATTTTTGTTCGCGCAGATTTTACAGTGCGTATGACAATGGCAAGCATGGTCAGTCTACAGTCTACACTTCATTGTTTAGCTATTAGCAGAGCTCAGCGAACAATTAGCTAACTTGATTATTTTTGAGCCACCTTGAAAATGAAATTGCAGTGCGATGAAATTCAGTTGAAGTACAATGTACTGAGAAGTTGGGTCTGCATTCATTCTTTACTACTTGGAAAATAGATTTATTGCAGAGATGATACTCAGCATGTTAAGAGATTTTTTTTAAGAAATTTACCATGCTGGTGTTAACTCTCTTAAGGCAAGATTATCCTATAAAGTGAATGGGGATCATTGAACATCCACACTGGCATATATAGAGAATGTAAATGTCTTGCACATATTTAATACTGACACACACCTACATACACTCATTGACCATTATATTAGATACAACTTGCTGTTACTTTAATTTCCTTGGCGGAACCCTCCCAATGGGATTAATAAAGTTCAATCTGCTGGGTTGTACCCCCTTAATTCTTCATGGCATAAATTAAACAAGGTGCTGGAAACATTTTTCAGAGACTTTGGTCCACATTGACATGATGGCATCACACATTTACTGTAGTTTTTGGCTGCACATCCATGATGAGAATCTCCTATTCCATCACATCCCAAAGGGGCTCTACTGGATTAAGATCTGATGAATGGAGTACAGTGAACTCAGTGTCATGTTCAATAAGCCAGTTTGAGATGATGTTGTGGTCATAAAGGGATGGCCATGGTCAGCAACAATGCTTAGAAAGGCTGTGGGGTTTAGTTGATGCTCATTTGGTACTAAAAGAACCCCCCCCAACACACACACACACAATTTCACCACCAGCAGTCGCTTAAGCAGAATCATTCATACAATGCAGGGTTGCATATTGTAGCTTCAGTTTCTTGTTGTTAGATGATAGGAATTGCATTCAGCGTGCTCTTCTGCTCCTGTAGCCCATCTACTTCAAGAGATGCACGTCAGCATACCTTGGGTGTAACAAGTGGTTATCTGAGTTGCTGTTGTCATCCTATTAGCTTGAAGCAGTCTGGGGTTTCTCCTCTGACCCCTGACATCAACTGGAACTCAATTGATATTTTCTCTTTTTAAGACCATTCTCTGTAAACCCTAGAGATGGTTTATGAGAAAGTATGCCAGTACTTCTTGGAGGTCATCTTGATCTACATGCCTAAATGCATTGCTATCATATGATTGGCTTTGTCAGATTACATGAACAAGCAGTTGAATAGGTGTACCTAATAAAGTGTCTGGTGAGTGTAGACGTGAGACATGCTTATCATGCAGAACACCTGACAGCACAAAAGACAAATTCATTGAAACTCATAAAATCATATAGGCCTTGTAATTAACCATTACCCTGCATCAACAGACAAGCTCTGAATTTTAAATTTTAAAATTCAAGTTCCTAATATGAGAGATTAATCAGTCGAATCCAATTCCATGTTTCCCCTTTTTAAATTGCTACTCCTAATTTTTTGCTATTTTTACGATTTGGGGTTATCATAAATTTTCAAGTTATTTTTCTCTATTTCGAGCTATTTTCTCAGACGTTTGAGTTAGTAAGTCAAAATTCTGACTTTTGGATGACAAAAAACAACAACTGCATTTTAAATGGAGGAAAGAAGCTTATTTATTGTTAATTGCCTGAAAAATTAATAGTTCCGCCCTCTCCGTAGCGATGGAATGCTCCATCTTGCTGCACATACAATCTTTGGTCGGCTCCCGCCCCTGACGTTCCCCGCGGCAGGCGGCTCGCACGCTGGGCTGTGCCTGCCTCCCCGTGTGTGAGTCGAGCGTAGTCCTTATAAAAGTCGTCGCGGTTCTTCTCTTAGCTCGTTAGCCGTGTATTTTTTTCCCCTTGGACGACGAAGTCTGTACGTAAACACATCAGGTCAGTACTTCCTCACGCTGTGATCATATATCTTACTATCCAGCAGCGGCTAATAAACATAGGTGAAAGTTGTTCAGGTGTTGTGGACGGTACTTGAGGTGTTAGTTTAGCTCACTAGCTAACCAGTCCTTATTGCTGTAGTCTTGACCACCGGCTCGCTTGAACTGCTTTGGGCCTCGCTGCTAGCGGTACAACTAATCACGTCTGTGTCCCCCGACCGGGATCCATTTAAGCCGAAGATATGACTGTTAAGTAAAGGCAGCTCAGCACCACAACATTATACCGAAATTAATTTGATAGAGATGATCTAATCTAACAATTAGTGGTGCTGGGTGAACTTGTAGCAGCAGTGTGCCCTGCTGGAGCTTCGGTGACATTGCGGAGACTTTTGGACTTGTGGAATTTGCCTTAGTCGCTTAGCTTATCACACCGTTATCGTTCAGTGGGCTAGTGGGAGGTTTGGATGTGGATGTTTTGAACCTGTGTTGTGCCGATGTCTCCCATTCTCAGCGGAGAAGCGCTACCGTTCAGCTAGCTGGTAAGGTGAGTTAGCTGACAGGACTTTCAGTGCAGGGTTACCAGATGTGCCACCTCATCGAGAGCTCCTCGGTCCGTTAGCCACCGGTAGACAACCGGTAGACAGAAATGACAAGACGACTGTCGTTTACAGGCAAATTAGCTGACCTGACACAAAGATAACTGAGTTTACAGCTCAGCCACAGTGTGCGATGTCAGTGAAGCTGCGGTTAATAATAGCGAAGGCGCTTTCGGTTTCAAGGTGTGACTTGGGCTGATATAATTAAGCCTTTTTGTTTCAGGCAACAAAAAGCAGCTTAGCTTGTTTGGACAAGTGGCATGGCTAAAGCTTGTAGTAGTCTTGGGGACTGCAAAGGCCTCCTTGACATCTCTTTACTTGATTGATGCTCAAAGTATATATGAGAAAATAGCTTACATTGAGGGGCAGGGGGCTTATTGCTGGTATGGATGCATTATATTTATTTCATGCCACTGTATTATTTCTGACTACTGTGATAACTTAGTAATAACACATTAGATGCAGAAAATCTGGATTTTGTCCTTCCAGGTGTCATTTGTGTCTAGGCACACATAATCTTTGTTGGACAGAGGTAGAGGTGTGTCAGTATACTGGCAGCAAAGTTAGGATTGCTAAATTCAAACCCAGTGAAGCTATAGGACACAAGATGCTTTTAGCTCTTATTCTGTCCCTTTGGCACTTTTCTATGCCTTCATTTGTCAGCGCTATAGCAGAGGCCTACTTAATCATCCCTGCAGATGTTTCCCAGAAAGGAAGAGCCAGAGCTTGAGTTGGCCTTGAGGTGGCAAATGCAGGAGAGAGAATGTGCTAGTTGCATAATGAAAACATCTGAAGATGTAAATGTGTTATTTTGCTGCTTATGGATGACATAAAATACACCCTACTTGGTCTTTGTATAAAACAGAAGTTGAAAGGGATGCCTTGGACGGGAATGCAGACTTGACTCAGTCAGACACAACTGAATTTGGTCCAGTAGTCTTAAAGTCTCCAGCTAATATATTAACCTTTTGAAAGACCATGTGGAATGAAGGCAGTCTGATTAACCCCTTCCATCTTTGAGGTAGTATGTAAAAGAATTATGAAGACTTTTTGCTTGGACATTGATTTGTGGTGGAGGACAATGACGTTATCATTTGAAGCCATGCCATTCATATCAAATACTTGGATAGACACTGAGCATGTAAATGTATGCGTTTGTGAGAATGGAAGTAAACTATGTTAATGTGGGACTTTGAGAAGTCTCAGTTCTGTTTTATACGCTTCTGTCTACCTGTTTCTATTTATTTTCACTAGGGTGAAAAATAAAACCAGACTACATGTGATTTTGTGAGCCTAGTTAAAAATTATACTTTTTGCTTGTGCCAGTGTATTAAATCTCTTTAACTTTTGCAAAGCTTGAATATTTGGCCTTTTTCCCAAGCTACAGATTAGACTGAGTCAGTTGCCAAAGATTAACATTACTGCAATTGGAAATTCTTCAGTGTGAGTGGCTCATGCTCAGCTGACTGTATCAGCTCACCACTCAGAGCTGAAATATTCTGTTCAAGCTCACACAACTTTTGTGGCCAGGGTTTGTGGTTTTTCTAATATTAAAACTGTTCAAATAAGATGCATAACCTTCTCAAATTGTACCACAGGTTCATGGGTCAATCAGACTAGATAGTGAAGTCATGCATAGACAGTCTTCAGCTATAGTGCCTTCCTTGTTTGGCCTCTTTTTGACCTGAGGGCTCTAATCAGTCTTCACTCAAAGACACAGCGGGGTAAAACTGGAGCACTGCCTTAAACTGGGTCGTGTCTGCTGATGGTTACCTTTCACTGTCTTGCTGAGAAATATCTTGGATGTTGTGTGAGAGGTTCCCTTCTTAGGTTGTTTGGGTAAATCAGTGTAGTGCAGCTCTTAGGCCTTTGCAGGAATGAAAAGTATGTTTGCATGATGCTGTTGAACAAGTCCTATATTTAAATTATGCTCTTTGAAGACAAGCATCTTGACTGACTCAGAACAGGTTTACGTCACAGTATATTTTGCAGTGAAGGACTTTTAAAGCTCTTAGTAATTTTTTTTTAAACACAGCTTGTTTGTTAAGTTGTCCTGGAACTTTTCAGGCATTTGCAGTCAATGATTGTGGGAATAACTGAGTTTGATGAAATAATTTTCTTGACAATTTTCAAACCATTGAGCTTCTTGTTTTCACTCATAATGTGATAAGGCAAAGCCCAAGACAGAATTAAGGGTCAATAATAAAAACCTGTGCATGTATATTTATAGAATTTCTTTATGAAAATTTCTTTGCAGATTACATACGAAAAGGGTTGCAATGTTTATATACACACTGTCTAGGCTGGATGGCTAAATATGCAGTTTATTTTTCCTATTACAATACCGGAAATTTTCTTTTGGGGAAGAGAAGAAAATTTCAAGAATATTATATGCAGGAAAAAAACTGCATATTTACAGGGTTTCCGCGGGGTAGTAAAAGGTAGTAAATTACGAGCTCAAATTAAGGCTAGTAAAAGGTAGGAAGAGAATTGACTTGGTAGAAAAGAATTTGACTTGGTAGTAAATTTTTCATCACCCCTTGAATATATTTTGACTTTTCCATTGATGCAGACTTTTTGTTTTAGGTTCGTTTAGCTATAAAATCTGTATAAAATATAACTACTCAGCAGAACCTGAGATGACGTTGAACTCGATTGGTTCCGCTGGCCGATGTGCTGTGCGCATGCGCGGTGCAGCAACCGTTAATCGAGACGCTGCTGCCATGAATCAAACGTGCAGATTTCAAATGAGGTACCAGTTTTTAAATTACGTTGCTAGGCCACGTAAAATCAGAGTTATGTCCAATAATTTATGCCATGCTTTTTCCCGTATATTGTCCTCACCTTCGATGCGCGTTTTGTGCAGAAATAAAGGGCGAAAACCTGAGTTTCGCTAACAGTAGGCGCTTGCTAATAAGAACAAAACAATTCCCGACAACTCATTTCCTTTTTGGTGGAAAAATGCACCATATCAACCAATCAGAAAATTATGCGGTAACACGGTGCATTTGGGTGCTGCTGAGGAACAGTTGTAAAGGTGGTAAAAGAGACAATATTACTGGCAAGTTTTGCCTGTGATGTGCCCCTCGGTCTTGTGGAGTACAGAAACTGTTTTTTTGAAATGGCATAAATAATTTGTCTAACATCTTAATGTGAGTCCTGATTGTTTTTCAAATAGTTGTACAGAAAAACGCCAGAGGCCTTTCCTGTATTTTAATGTGAATAGTTGTACATAACTTTATTTACTGATGCTCGATTCTGTGCTGGTAGTAAAAATATTGTAGCGGTAGTAAAAGGTAGGAATTTGAACTGTGGAATTCCTGTATTAACCCTGATTTAGCCAGCCAGCCTAGACAGTGTGTATATATCTGCTGGTGTGGTGCGGTTTTATTTACTTTAGCTTAAAATCCATTTTTGTCTGTCAAAAATAAACTGCACAGACTTCATTCAAGTCAGGTAACAAAGATTCCTTGCCATACCTGAATGCGGCCCGATCCTTGCCTAAGTTCATATTAAAAACCCATTTTGAGCCAGTAAAAAAAACCCCACATATGTGTAACTGCCAACATATTGTATACCTTTGCAATATTAATTGAGTCATGGTAATTAAGCTGCTCTTTCTCGCTTTTGGTTGGTTATATGATTAACATTAGACCCGACATACTAGAGTTTGCACACCTGTTCTGCAGCCTTCACAGTGGTTTGATGCAGCCCTCCAGAGAAATGGAGTGTGATGCTGGAGATCTTTTATTGAGTTGGTGTGAAACTCAAAGCCTGTCAGTAGTTCTGCTTTGGTTTGATTTTAATTAATGAGGTCAGTAGATATAAAATATTATGATTAGATGTCATAGTCAAGTAAGTGACAAGCAGACCTTGTGAAAATAGAGCATCCAGCCAGTCTGTTTATGTGGTGAGGTAATCTGACAAACAGGATAATCTGCTGCCTGTGGTTGTGTTTCTGCAAGTAATCCAGTTTTATAAAAAGCTGCCAGCCAGCCTTACATGATGTTAGATGCCAGAATGATAGATCGAGAGAGACCCTCTGTGACACAGCATGCGCACTGTGGTCAAGGTCACGCATTATCGGCTATTCAGACGTTCATGATGGCAGTACCACAGACTGCATGTTGGTTGGCCTGTGACTTGGTATTTTTAGGTCTAACTGTGATGATGTGTATGCCGAGGAACTTGTTGTCATAACAAAATGCCTTCATTAACACAGCACTGAAAATAAAGTCAAGTGGGCATGGCTTAAAGGCACACTGCTGTTTAGTAGTTTAGTTAAATTATTATTTTTTTCTTTTTTTCAAAAGCACTCACAACAATCAAAGCCAGGGGAAGTCAGCAGATGGTAAACTGTGGTTATTGATACATGAGTAAAATCAAGTAATGTCCCCCCCCCTCTCTTTCCTAACAGGGTCCTTTTTTGTAAGAAGAGCTTTTTTTCTCCCTTCTCCCTTTTCCTCCTTTTCTCTTTTTGTTTCATTTTTGTTTGTTTTTTTGTTTGTTTGGTTTTTTTTGGTGTGGAGAGGAATCGCATCGCCATCACAGAGCAGTCAGTAGTTTTCATGATCTGGGGTCAGTCTGTACCCAGTGACAAACACAGGCCTTGTAGTTCAGATCACAGGAGGAAACATGAGCACAGCCAAGGCCAGTGGCATCAAAGGGCCTAGCAAGATAGCTAGGCCACCTGGAACAGGGGCTCCCAAGACCAACCCCAGCACAGGTAGGAATCTGTATCTGAACTCTTCAGCTGAATAGCATTTGAATGTTCTGTAGCCCTGTTTTTAAAACAATGTAACTGTTTGTTTTCATTTTACCCTGAGCATGAAAACTGATTCTTCACTTTGTGGAATAAATGATTAGTAATTCTTGATGCAAAATTTACCTAGGGTGCCCCTTTAAGTTAGCAGGTAAACACATTTAAACAGATGAGGGTACATTTATTGTTTAAAATAGGCAATAAAGCAAAGAGTTTGGAGTGTTTGCACTGCCCTTGTGACATGTCTTTCTGATTGATTCTGATTGAGTCAATTACGTAATGGGTATTTAACAACAAAAAACCCCAAAAACGTCTCATCTCTCTCTAAATGCAGCTAAAACGGCTGTTGCAGACAAAGCAGCTGCAAACGCCAGTGCGGGAGATGCCGGGAATGCGGAGGAGAACTTCCAGATTGGGGATCGAGTATGGGTGAATGGAAATAAGCCAGGCTACATACAGTTTTTGGGAGAAACCCAGTTTGCCCCGGGACAGTGGGCAGGGATTGTTCTCGACGAGCCAATTGGGAAGAACGATGGGTCAGTGGCAGGGGTGCGCTACTTTCAGTGTGAAGCCCTGCGAGGGATTTTTACCCGCCCTTCCAAGTTGTCTCGCACAGAGGGGGAGGCTAATGGAACTCAGACAGCACCAACCTCCCGCGCTGCATCACCCACTCCCTCAGTTGGAAGTGTGGCCACAAAATCAGCGCTGCCTTCAAGTACTACAGTAGCCAAGAAGGCCTCTTCCACAACAGCAACATCACCAGCTACACCACCTTCCAACCTCGCACGCACAAATAGTGAATCTGTCTCCAACCTCTCAGAGACCGGATCAGTCAAGAAGGGAGAAAGGGAACTGAAGATTGGTGACCGTGTGCTGGTAAAGTTATGTTACAGTTTCTAAAAGAAAAAAAACCCAGTTTGTTACAGTTTTCTTCCCTGAACATTTCAGCAAAGTTACAAAAAGCTGAAGTTCTGCCTTTTAAATTTTAGCAACATCAGCAGTGCTGTGAGAAGCTAATGACTCATGAAGCCCTCCTCCAGTGTTTGGGAAGTCAACAAATGAAACCTGGTTTCTTACCCCCCTGCTTTCAACCCTTCAATTATGAGTCAGTGGAAGTAGTTAAAGTAACACTGAGTATACTTACTGTCAGTATTACTGACAGTCCTGCAGGTCTGCTTATATATGCTGATGAGCCCCTGCATCCTCCTTTCAAATTCCCTTTTTTTTCTTTCCCTTTCCACAATCAGGCACGTGTAGCAGCAAAAGCAAAGAGGAAGTGTTACTCATTGAGCAGCAGAGGAAATGTGCTCACATTACCAAATTTAGTAAACCTTGCAACTGTGCATTTTAAAATCACTTGCAAATTATTAACATTCTGTTTTGCATGGTACACAGAATAATGAATAAATACAATTCTGGCACATTTGTGTCTGCTGCTCTTATGGAATTATCTCCCTTGGGATTTACTACCAAGCAAAGCTGATTAATTTTTAACCTCTTATCTGTTGTGAGAATTAGATGTTTGCTAATTTTTTGGGTTTTTTTTCACTTAAATTTTTATTGAAGTTTTGCATTAGCATACAGGAATCCTGTAAATATGTGTGAAAACAAAAACATTTACAAACTCAAGGCAACAGTGAGGGAGCAATTTTCTCTCATTTGGTTTAAATTATTTGTCCTTTCTTCGTTTGTATGATAACCTATTGTCCCAAGATGTTTGCTAATGTTTGGTGTATATTCTCTCAGGTTGGCGGCACAAAGGCAGGAGTGGTACGGTTCCTTGGAGAAACAGACTTTGCTAAAGGCGAGTGGTGTGGTGTGGAATTGGACGAGCCCCTAGGAAAGAATGATGGGGCAGTGGCAGGCACAAGGTACAAAACCCACAAGATCTATGAATACGTTTTATGTAAACTCAGCTCCATGATTTAACATTATCTGTTGTTGTGGTTGTATTCAGATATTTTCAGTGCCAACCCAAGTATGGCTTATTTGCTCCAGTGCATAAAGTCACACGCATTGGCTTTCCTTCAACCACACCTGCCAAAGCAAAAACAACAGTTCGGAAAGTGGTGGCCACCCCGGCAGGCCTGAAGAGAAGCCCCAGTGCCTCATCCATCAGTACCATGAGCTCCGTGGCATCTTCTGTTAGTGCTAAGCCGAGCCGCACAGGCCTGGTGAGAGACACTTTTTCTTTTCTTTTTTTATATAGTACCTGCAGTGTTGGGGTGAGACACACTCAGCAGTATGACCTTGCTACCTTTCTGCTTTTTACAGCTAACAGAGACATCATCAAGGTATAACCGAAAGATTTCAGGCACCACAGCCCTGCAGGAGGCACTGAAGGAGAAGCAGCAGCATATTGAGCAGCTCATGGCTGAGAGGGACATGGAGAGGGCAGAGGTTGCCAAGGCCACAAGTCATGTTGGCGAAATGGAGCAAGAAATTACCTTGCTCAGGGATGATCATGAGCAGGTCAGCACAGTCACTGATCCTAAACTGCAGTTATAATTTAGTCTCTCTTAATTTGATCTCTATTTAATGTTTTTAATTTTTTTTTGAAATTTAATTAATTTTTTTAAGATGGAGGCAAAGATGGATCAGTTGCGTGCCTTGGTAGAAGCTGCAGACAAAGACAAGGTGGAGCTGCTAAATCAGCTTGAGGAGGAGCGTAGGTAAGAATTGTGACTGGTCAATGATAATCAGGTTCTAGTCTTACTGTTGTGGGACCTGTTTGAGAGACTAAGGGGGGAGAGTTGGGGGGCAGCAGCACACAATGCTGTTGTAGCTTACTTTGCAGTCATGAGGTAATGAGTTTTTCAGTTGGCACTGCTCTTGATCACTGCAATTTAGAGGTTGTTGGTGCCCCACTTGAGTTAATATTTTTCTATTAAATAGGAAGGTGGAGGACCTTCAGTTTCGCGTTGAGGAAGCTTGCATTACCAAAGGAGACCTGGAGGTAAATACACAGCACTGATACACACCACTGACTTTAAGTGTAAATTTACACTTCATAAAACAGTGGACGCTCAGTCACCGTGCCCAGAATCCACAATACACAAAATAAAGGGATTTTAAATTTGGTAAAGCTCACAAAATTGGAGGGGTTCCTCCACAGTCCAGTTTGGTAAATGTTATTTACAAATGTGAATAATACAAAGCTTCTCTACTAGAGCCCCAGAATAAACTGTTGAGCTGTAAATTAGCATAATCTTAATCTAATCTTAATTCAGTCTTCTAGATTAAATTGTCCCAAGTTTCAATATTGAGTGCCATAGCTCAGTAGTATCTGTGTTCATTTCTAATATGTTATTTATTCCACAGTGTTGCACAGGAAACCACCTCTTACTCTGAAGGCATCCTAGCTCAAAATAGATCTTAGGAAGGGTTAGAAAACCCGTTTTTCTCTTTATACACGTGTACTAACAGTTAAAGCTGCAGAGAAGGTGTACTAATGTTGAGCTATAACCCTCAGTGCCTCCCTGTTCAGTGACGTGATCTTATTGCTTCGTCTTCCTTCCCGTCCTTGTCTTTCATGTTGGTCCAGTGCTCAGCATGGAACCACTGGAAATGCTTCCTTGTCTTTTCACCACCCAGTCACAGTCCTGATTTCTAAGTTTGCCCACTACAAAGAAGAATAACACTTATGTTAAGCTTTAAAATATGATGCAATATATGTGTTTAAGTTTCCTAATCAAATCTTTCCAACTTCTATACCATTGACTGGATATGGTGCATCAAACTGTTAAACAGTAAACATTACACTTATTTTTGTCCAGTTGTCTCCAATGAAGACCTGGGATAACTCTTGGTTTATGCACATTTAAAATTGGTGCTATTTCAATTTTCCAAACAACCCTTCTTTTTAACTTTTATTGTGTTTATGTAAAATTAGAAGCGCAACATTTTTTCAAAGTAATGCTTTATTAGGTTTCCATAAAAATCCATATTTGTGGCACCAAATAATGAAAAGTCCAATGAGATCCTTTCTATTTGTTGAGCCCAAAATGTTTCTGTTACTGATTGATTTTATTTCCAATTAAGTTGGTCACAAGTCTTGCACATGGTGGTCTGATAACTGCTGGTTTCTCATATAATACTTAATATATAAAATGTGGACAGTGGCCTCATCACCAAAGAGAGAAAGCAGTGTAGGTATTGGCAGTGCTACAAGCCATATATAAAACCAAAATGATAAATGCAAACAATGTCTTGACTTTGGTAAAATTGGACATCTGTATATTAACATGCACTGACTCGTGTGTGAGTAGCATACAGGGATTAGGAGGAAACTCCCAGCACTGCCTTCTCTCCATGCTGTGGTGAAGTCATGTTAACATGATTTACTTGCTGGCTTGGCACACATTATCGAATTTTCTGTGTATCATAACAAGCAGTGTGATTTGTTTACCAGGTGACATTTTTGCATGGTTACTTGTAAACTGCTTCCATCAACATACTCATCCTGCACATCCGTGCTACATGCCTCACATCTTCCGCTGCTTGTGTTTTTGCCCACTGTTACTTTGAAAAATCCCTATTTGCTGCTGTTTATGGCACAGCCTGAAAGTGCATGGGGGTGTTTTCTCATTTCCACTCATCCACCACTATCCACACCCACCCAGTGTCCTTCCCTCAACCTTTCAAAAACTCACTCAGTCACTCACAAAGACACACACATACACATTATCAATGTCATCACTATCCAAACCCCTCCTTCCTCTCGCCTGTCTCCCTTCCTCTCTGTCTGCGTTGGGCTGGCATGTGATGGTGGCACTGGTGTGTTTTCTTCCTCTCCCCCTTGTTTACTAACAGACGCAGACCAGACTGGAGCATGCCCACATTAAGGAGCTTGAACAGAGCCTGCTCTTTGAAAAGACCAAAGCTGAGAAACTCCAAAGAGAGTTAGAAGACACTAGGGTAATGAATTCTGCTCTGCAGCATGTTGCATTGGGAAAAAGGGCCGTGGCCAAAAAAATGTGCAGCAGTTACAAAGAGGTGGCAAGCAGTAACCGGAATGTTGCTGTGTATGGGCTTGTGGTAAATGTACCCTACAGATTCATTTATTCCCCCCAGCTTTACATAAGAAAAGTAACCCTGATCTTACAAAAAAGCTTAGATTTTAAAATAAAAAACTGTACATCTTTGGTTTATTTACTTTTTTTTTTAATTAGTTTCCTGCATAAAGTTGCTATGCAAATGAAATGTCAGGATTTGTAGTATTAGTTTTGTCACCCTTTTTCCAGCTATTAAGCTTTCTCAAATTTACACTGGTCCACTCAGTCATGCATCAAAAATACAAATTTGGTATGACTTCCAAAACATGAACCATATGCATCTGTTAGCTGTCTAGAAAAACAGCTGTTTTACTTCTGTTTTCTAGAAGATGCTTTACTGGTATCACTCCTTAACCAGACAGATGAACTCCTACCCCACCTTGTCCCAAGCTAATCATTTTCTCAGTTATCCTATGTTCTACTTTCCCAGTCCTTCCTGGCATCCATTTGTCCTGCTTATTTGGTGTCCCTGCATTTTGCTAGTCTAAAACCTGATCCACCTCTTAGACTATGTATCTTTGAGTCTACCTACAGCATTACAGTCACAGTGAAAATATGTTTTTGAGGAGAAAAACTGTTGGTATCAAACAAGAAGTGCTTGGGAAGGTTAAAATATGCAGTAGCTTAAGCATGAGAATTTTATAACAGGACTTGATTGATTTTATTAATTTTTTTTTAATTTAATTAAAGTTTTTTTTATAAAAGTACTATAAAATGTCAGTGTTCCATAAGATGTATTTTTAGTTAGTGTATTTAAAATCTTGAAGTCAGTGATAACACTTTTTAGTTACACTTGGTGGAAAATGTCTTGCACACTGCTGTAACTCCATACATGCTTTCAGTGTTCACTTCCATTATTTGGATCATATCCTTTATAACCACAAGAGGTCAGTATAATGACTTATTTTTAACATCAAATGTTTTGTCTCCCTCTCATTATGAAAGCAAATTGAAAGATTTCTCACCCAGGAAGCGCGTTAAATTACTGAAACAATTGATTTTTAAATTGTAAATTATTACATTTTGTATTATTATTATATATTTTTATTGTACATAGAAATTTAATAGGCTAGCTTGAGATACATTTTTAAATTAAATATTCCCACTTTTAAAGGTCGCTACTGTGTCAGAAAGATCCCGTATTATGGAACTTGAGAGGGACCTTTCACTTCGAACAAGAGAGGTAGCTGACCTGCAGCTGCGTCTCGGGATCCAGCAGGGCTCTGAGGACTCGAATTCTACTCTTTCTCCCCTCCTAGAAGAAATAAACTCTCTGAGGGATCAGCTGTCTTCCCAGGTAACTAGTCATCAAGAAGAGCTGGGTCAATACAAGGAGAAGCTAGAAGCTCAAGAAAAAATCCACAGTGAGGCAGTTGCTCAGCTTCAGGCTACATCTGTAAGGCTCTCTGGTGACAAAGAGCAGTTGCAGATGCGTTTAAGCCAGGCGGAGAAGGAGAATACTGAGATTGTTGAACTGTGGCGTTCCAAGTTGGAGGCTACCGTTACCTCTCACCAGCAAGCCATGGAAGAGGTGAAGGTGTCCTTCAGCAAAGGTGCAGGTGAACAGACAGAAGAACTTGTAGAAACCAAAAGTGCACTTGAGAAGCTGAAGTTGGAGCACAAGTCGGCTCTGGAGGAGGTCGAAGCTAAACGCAAAGCTGAAGCCTCAGCATGGACTCAGGAGTTGCAGGCGCTGAAGGCACAGGTGCTGTCTCTGACTGAGGACAAGGAGCGAGTAGAGGAGTCACTCCGGTCCAATGTTGAAAAAGTGGAGGAGCAGCATCTTGTAGAGATGGAGGATGTTCTTGGAAAGCTTCATGCTGCTGAAATTAGGGTCAAGGAGCTTGAGGAGACGGAAGCAACGCTAGCGCAACAGGCTCAAGACAAGGATAAAGAAACCAAAGAACAGATGGCTGAAATGGTGGCTCTGCGCAGCAAAGTAGCACAAAGTTACCAAGAGCTTGTAGCTCTGAAGGCTCAGTTAAGCGAGGTACAGAGCCAAGGAGACAACCAGGGTGCTAAGGTGGGTTCTTATTAATTTCATGACCATTTTAATACTCCACTTTTATTAAGTGCCATCTTTTATCTAAGTGACATCATTATCATTGGTTTAGTGTATCATTTTTATCCATTTTACTTTGTGTTAAAGGTCATTGAATTGAACTCTCAGTTGGAGGGCAGACAGCAGGAAATCCTTGCTTTACAGCAGAGTCTGACTGCTATAAAGCAGGAGAAGGACACCCTGGAACAAGAGCTTAGAGGCCTGGTGAGACCTGTTTTTATTTCTCTGCTGCAATTTTTTTGTCACTTATGACTGGTTATTACTGTTGCACAACATATCTACAGCTATATCTGCAGTAAACCAATGTCAGCTAATATTTACTCATCCAATATATGAACTGATCTCTGGATCAAACAGTTAAAACATTACATATTGATGGTTTGTCTAGTGCAGAATCATGTAAAAATGTACTTTTCCTTCACGTTGGCCACAGAAACAAAAAGTGACTGAAAGCACAGAGGAGCAGACTAAATCATCAAAAACTATGCAAGGTAAGTAAATGACAGTCACAAAAGTGTTTTCACATCATTTGCTATCATTTTTTTTAGTTTGCAAATGTTTCTATTTATTTATTTATTTATAAAGAAACACTTGAGAAACTGAGTAAGAAGGAAGAGGAGAGCATATCCTTGATCCAGGGATCAGAGTCATTAAGAAGTCAGCTTGCTGGTAAGCACATCAGTGCTGTATTGATCTGTGTTAAATATTTTGTAAGAAGTGCTTCCTCTTCCATAGCAGTGTGTATTTGTTTTCCCTTTGAACAAACTCATAGTTTTCTTTTACAGGGTTGGAGAGAAAGTTGAAGGCCTCCGACGAAAAGAATGAACAGCTTTCAAAAAACAAAAGCAAGCTGGAAAATGATATTTCAGACATGATGAAGGCATCAGGTGATAGTTCTGTACAGCTAACCAAAATGAATGAAGATCTCATACAGAAAGAAAGGTACCACACTTTAATTATCCATCCTTAAATATGACCTGATTACACTACTTAATCACATGGAAGCTAGATACTACTTTTGCCTTTGTTTTAGTCCACCCTTTTTTAATTTATCCAGCTGGTCACTTCACGTCTTCCTTTACTTTTGTCATCACACAGGAGGCTGGAGGAGTTACAGAATCAGCTAGCAGAGGAGAAAGAGAATGTGGCACGCTTGAATGAACAACTGCAACAGGAAGTGTCCCACAAAGAGCAGGAGCTGAAAGACACTAGAGAGGCACATCGGACTGAAATAAGTAGCCTTCAGGAGAAGATCACTACCATGGTCAGTCACAAAAAATATGTTTTTAGATATATTGAAATATATGTGAGCTAGCATTTTACAATCCACACATCTATTTTTAGTCGCAGATGTGAGTGAAATGCTTACAGCCCCTCTATTTCTCAAACCACAAACACTTCAATTAAATGGGAAAACAGTTTACTGACTGCAAGAATTACTCAGCCTGAGATACTTTTATATATAAAATATACTGCTTAGTATTGATTGTTTTTAAAAACAGAACAATGAAACCTATAGTGTTCGTTCATTTTAATGTCCATTAGTTGTTGCCTTTCTTGTTTCCTGTTCTCTAGGAGAAGACTGTTAAACAGGGTGAGACGCTGGTTGAGGAGCTCAAGAACTCACATGAGAAATCCCTGAGTCAGGCATCTGAGCTCCACACGAAGGAAGTCAAGACGCTGCAGAGTCAGGTTGACAGGTTGGACCAGGAGCTCTCCGTTTCCAAGAAGAAAACCCAAGAGCTAGAGCAGATGGTTTCTGAACTGCAGCCATACAAAGAGCAGGCTCAGGTAAGCATAAAAAATGATCATGAAAAAAGATTACATATGTTTGTTGTAGATGAAAATTTGATAGCCTCTAGCAGATATTTTCAGACTTTAAAACACTTTAAACAGAAACAATGTGAAACAAAACTGTTTTTTTTTTTTTTT
>VUQK01028502.1:12350-26587 GCA_015106715.1 Bujurquina vittata | reverse complement strand
AAAAAAAAAAAAAAAAAAAAAAATTTTTTTTTTTTTTTTTAATTTTTAAATAGAAACAATGTGAAACAAAACTGTTTTTTTTTTTTTTTTCTTTTTCGCCGTACAGATTGTTTGTGATGAGTTGCCCCTCACATTACAGTTAATAACCAGCTCTATATTGAATGGCACGATGGGTTTCATGCTTGCAGGGGCACAGCTTTTCGGGGGGACAAACAAAAAGATGGATGGCATTAATGTTTATCGTAAGTTGAATCTGGATTGCCATGGATTTAAAGTTTTTCGACCTCTGGTATTTTGCTGACTTTTGATCTGAATAGATAAAATTACAAAACCCAAATGAGAAAGTGTAGTGTAATAATTTTAGTTATTGGTCCTATTTATTAATGCATACTAAAATTGATCTTAAAATAAATCAAATTGATTAAGAATAATAGAATAGTGTTTTTGTATAGTGCCCCTGCTAGCATGGTTCATAAACCTGCTTTTTAAAATTTTTATGCATTAGAACATTTTCACTTTTGAGCACAAATGAATTTATCTACATCACTCAATGCTTGCTTAAAAAGTTCAGTTCACATTAATTTTTTCACAAGATGATAAAATCTAGCAAATGTTTGTGCAATGGGAATGCCCAGAATAATTTGTGTGTCTATACTTTATTCAAATCATTCGTAATAATGGTACGAGTGATGTGCATTACAAATTTTGTGAACTCTTTTTAAATTTCCGGCATTTCTGAAGTTATTACTCACAAAATGCATTGTAAGTTTTTTTGTGAGTCACAATTTGATCGGAGTGTCTTCCAAATAAGACGAGATGTGATTCAAGATGTGACCTTCAAATTCAACAGTTTAACAAAAGTATTAGATTCTGTAGGGCACTCACTGAAATACTTGGAAATTCTGAATTTCAACCTTTGAGTATTGTTGAAGGATTATTTTTGATATTTGGATACAAATCCTTTCATATTGCTGCTGCTGCTGGAACCCATGGACTTAATCAAATTTAGAATTTGATTCCGCGAGATGCTTTTGCAGGCTTTTACTTCTTTTTTAAAAAAATATTTGATTTAAAAGAGAGTTTATGACCAAAGCAAAGTTGGACTTGCGTAAGGGTTCAGTGGGGTCAAAATCAAGGTCACTTTTACTAAATATAGAAAAGCTGTCTGCTCAGTAACTTGTTAATTATTTGACCTACACTCACCAAATTTCATGGGTAGAGTGGCTTAGAACCAACACAATGTTGTGATTGTATGTGGGATCACTCAAGCAAGATAAAGGTCACTGTTACTTACATTGGACTTTACTAGTTCACCATTTATAAAGATAATATGCAGTGACCAACTTCTGAAGGTCAAGGTCTTATGGTTAAATCTTTTATTTTATTTTTTTTGGTAAGGTTTTCTTTTTTTTTTTCATGTCCAGTTCATATCGAAGATGAAGCTGTGGTGATTATTATTTCATGAGGAAATATCGGATTGTTGTCCAGTGACATCTGAGCCTGTAAAATGGAGAGATAATGTAAATTAAAGCAGCAAAATATTTTCGATTACCATTATCGAGAGTTTTACATTGTGAATATGAGGCTTAAAGGGAACTAGTCCCCAAGCAATTGAGAGAATATTTGTTAACCTTTTGAATTAACAATGGAAGTGACATCTTGATTACTTCATTTCAGATGCACAGTCTGCATCACTATCCAAATGGCTATCAACATAGCGCTCTTTAAATAAAAAGCAGAAGTGAAAATGTTCAGCCTCTTTATATATGTATTTTCATGTATAGTTTTTGAAAATCATTGTGGTGTAAGCTCCGGTGTGATCTTTTGCCATTTATTTTTTTGATGCTTCTGCAGCTTAACCTTTCCATTTGCATATCACTGATATCCATATCTGCTTGGTTTATTTTGAATCATTCATACCTATCCTTGAGTATTCCCCTCCTTTTTTTTTCTTTCATCTTTTTGTTTTCCTAGTGTTTTTCTGCTGAGCTTGACTCCTACAAGCATAATGTTGAACAGTTGTCCAAAAAACTGGAAAAGCAAAGCCTAGATGTGGAAAATGTGTGTAAGGAAAATGAGGATCTTAAAGCTGAGAAAGGGAAACTGGAGACGCAGCTTTCTGATGTGCAGGCTAAGCTCTCCGCCCTTGATATTATTCACCAGGAACTTTCAGCCAGGAATAAAGAACTGCTTATAACCAGAGATAAGCTAACACAGGATCAAGAGGAACTACTCGCCACCAAGAAGCATTCAGATGAAGAGAAGGTTTCAATGAACAAGGAACTTGAGAAGCTCAAAAACCGCCTTCAAGAAACACAGACTGAAATCGAAGATTTGAAACAAAGTAAAAGTGAATACTTGGCCCAAATTGAGGCGCTTCAAAGACAAAATACAGCGCAGACTGATTCTCTGCTAAAGCATCAACAGGACATTCAGAAAATGGAGGCAACAAAGAAGCAGCTACTCGAGGATTATGAAAAAGTCTGCAAGGAGAGGAACCGGTTTGAAGAGGACCTCAATGAAAGCAAGTCAAAGCACACGTGTGAGAAGGATGGTCTAATTTTAGAGAGAGATTCTGCTAGAAATGCCAAAAAGTCTCTGGATGCTAAGAATGCTGAGTTGCAGGCAAAAGTGAAATCCCTGAACTTAGAAAAAGAAGACCTCACAATGAAGAATACCCAGCTACAAGCCCTTGCCGAAACACTGACAAAAGAGAAAGCAGAAATGTCCTCTGAAATCAGTTCAGTCATGCTGGACAAAAAGAGCCTTGAGAATGTGAAGGAGGAACTCCAGAATAAGCTCAGTATTACAAAAAAAGACTTGGAGAGCTATGTTCGTGAATGTGAAGAACTTAAAGTCTCGAAAATGAGCTTGGCCCAGATGCTTGAAGAGTTCAAGACAAGCAGTCAAGTGACTGATTCTGAAAGGATTCACCTGCTGCAGGAGAAAGAAGACCTACTTGCAATCCAAAGAAAATCCTCTAATGAGAAAGAAGAGCTTCTCAGAGAGATACAAGAATTGAAGGAAAGGCTTCAAGTATCAACAGAACACCTGACCCAGACCAGGGAGAAATTTGATGAAGCTTTATCATCTTTTGAGCAAGAGAAGCAGGCACTTCGCCTTCTGAATTCTGAAACAGAGATGTCTCTACATGCTTTACGAAAAGAGAAGATGAGCCTGGATTCAACGCTGGAACAGCAGAAAATGGACTATGAGCGTTTGGCTGAGGAGAAGGGAGAGTTAGAAGAGAAGCACACAAAGGCCTTAACTGAGAAAAATGCTGTTTCTATTGAACGTGATAAGCAAGCTGGTGATATCCGAACATTGAAGGACCAGTTGGACAGTTCCTCCAGAACTAATGTTGACCTTATTCAGGAGAAGACACATTTATCAACAATGCTAGAGGAAACCAAACGGCATAAAGAGGAGATTGAAGCGGAGTTGACTTCTTTGAAACTGGAAAAGACTAACCTACAAAATGAACTGCAGAAACAGTACTCTGGTAATGAAATGCTCAAGAAGGAAAAAGCAGAACTTGTTGAAGAGCACAGTAAATTAAAAGTAGATTTTGAGAAGGCTAATTCTGAGCTTGGTAGTCAGGTAAAGAAATTTACAGAAGAACATGAACATCTACACTCATTGCAGGCCGAGGCTGAGAAAAAAGTGCAATCCTTGCAGAAAGAAAGCCAGGAGCTGCTTCAGGAGATCCAAGAGTTGAAAAGTCAGATTAATTCAGTGTCCGAGGCCAAGCACATTCTTGAGACCCAGTTACAGGCTGAATCTAATGAACGGAATAAAGCCATTTCTGACCATGATTGTCTTTCCAAGCAAATTGAGGAACTGCAGAAAACTGTGTCCAAAGTTGCAAAGGAAAAAGAAGAAATTTCATCTAACCTCAGCAATGCTGAAGAGCAAAAGAAGTCCTTTAGGGTGGACATGGATGCTTTGAAAATGCAACTGAAGCAGCAGGAACAAGAAAGTTCCCAGTTAACAGAAGATAAAGCTGAGTTATTATCAAAGCTGGAGGAGCTGGGAAGACAGCTGACCTCACTGACCGTAGAGAAGGAGGTACTTTTAGCCAGCCGGTGTAAACTAGAGCAGGGGGTTTCTTCTCTCCAGATGGACCAAGAGAACTGGCTTACAGAACGGTCAAAGCTTCTTGAAGACCTGAAATGTTTGCGGGTTAGTCAGGAGCAAGTACAAGCTGATGCTAAGGCCCTACAGACAGCCAAAGAAATTTTGGAAAAGCAGTATCAGAATGCTGTTGCAGAGGTATCGGTTTCCGCTGCTGTGAAAGAAGAAATTTCCTCCAGCATCTCACATCTGACCGCTCAGAAGGATGTCCTGCAGGTGGAGAGAGATGACGCCATCCAGCAAGTCAGGGAGCTGGAATCACAGCTAAAAAATGCCATTTCTAAGCAGCTTGAGGTATTTCTCCTCCAATAGTAATCACTCACTAACACACGTTAGAATGGCTGGGGCTATGTTACCCTCTCACTGCATGCCTGCTGGTTTGTCACCCTGTCCCTTTTGTTCTTTGTTTTAACACTTTCCATTTACTAATCACTGTCTACTTCTGTTAGCTCCCAGCCTTAGCCTGTGGGTTTATAACGTGATCAGTTGTTGGGCAAAAATTCCTTTCGATTATGATTACGTAGGCGTGAAGTGATCTGTATCATGCTCAATGATAACGCCAATTTTTAGAAACACAATAGCTTAAATAGTTCCTTATCTGACTTTTCCACAAGTCAGTTGTCTGTCAGTGTCCGTTCTGAGGCCACAGGTTTCAAGAGTCAGTATGTACTAATTATTTTCACTGTGAAATCTTTGTGGTTAATTTTCAGGCACTGTACTAGAACTGCAAGAATCTGACATCTGATAATTGTCTAGTTGTTTTAGGAAATAATTAAGCATGTAGTTGATTTATTAAGTAATATTAAAATAAGAAAATTGGATATCAAAATATTATAGGTAGTTTAATCTAATCTGCACATATATTTTTTTTAAAATTCTAGTTAGTAGTTGGTGGTAACCAACCATCTGCTGCTTTTAATTTCAGTCCTGTTGTTCTGACCATTTAGGCTACAGAGGCCTCTGGCAAGACTGCTGAGGCTCTCGAACAGCTGACGAAAGAGAAGGCCATTTTGATTCAGCAGAAGAACGAAGTCAAGACTTTGCTGGAAGGGCTGCAGGCTTCCAAGCAGGAATTAGAGACCCAGGTAAGAGATGGGACTTTGTAGAGGAACTGCTAATAAGGCAGCCTTCGGTGAACTGGCCTTTCTCATCAAGTATGTGTAATGATGTGAAGTCAGTTATTTTCCATATAAATATTCCAGTTGTAAATGTATCATTTTTTTTTTCTTAAAGCTGGAAACATTGAAGAAAAATAATACTAAGTATCAAGAAGACCTTAATGTATCCAAAGAGCAGCTTTGCACTGAAACTCAGAGGACCAAGAGTATGTGCCAGGAAATGTGAGTCCATCCTCATCCTCACCTTTTTGTTACAGAAACATTTTTTCAGTCAGCTAATACAATTAGCAGGTTATAGTAAACAGGCAACTGAAAAGAAGAAAAGCGAGTGTGCCGTCAATGTGAGTTGTCAGAATTGCTTGAATTTGACGATGAAATGGATATGATGATATATTTTTCTCCAGTGAGGAGCTTAAAGAAGCGGTTTCTGTGAAGTCGCAGTCCCTGCTGACACTGCAAGATGAAAAGAACAAACTGACTCAGGAGCTTGATAAACACAGAGACCAGAGTGATCTTGTAAAGGTTCAAAACGTTTCTTTTTTCTTTTTTTTTCTTTTTTTTAATCTGTAGACAGTGATTGAATTGTAACTGTTCTTTTTCCTTTGCTAGCTTAAGGATGAGCGCTCAAAACTCAAAAAACAGTTGGAAGAGTTGAAGCAAAGGTAAGATGATCTGCCACCCTCTTGTGATTCAGGCAAAGTGGACCTATTATGCTTTTATTGTCTGTGATGTATGTTATTATAAAAAGGATGTTCATATTAAATTGACCAAAGTTTAAAATGACGATGTCGGCCTATGTGCAAGTAATTCCGTGAGCTAAAAGCGGAGCTTCTGATACTGTCCATCTAACTATCAACCTTTTGCTAAATTCTCTACTCGGTCATTTATATTTGAAATCTTCTGAAACCTGGCACAAATACTCTTTGGTTAAGGCTCTACAAAACAAAACAAGTTTTTAAGAAATGCTATACGTTGATGTTTACTTTTTAATCCCTACTCTTCCATTATTCCTAGTCCCACTCTTCTGAAACTTGTCATGAACATTTATTTGGCAATGGTCAACAAAATATTGGAAATGGATGTTTTGATTTTTCACAAATTTTCAAAGTTTTTAAGAAATACTGTACACTGATGTTTAATGTCAGTCGGTACTCCTTCCTTATTTATTGTAAATTTTGTGACCGCTTTTGATTGGCAAAATTAAACAGGTCGTAAATTAGAGACCGTCTGCAAAAGAATGCCATCTAATTAACAAACACATACTGGCAACATGCTGCAATCAGTCAGAGTCAGTGTGTGTTGGGTCTCTTTGTAACTGGCTGCTAGCTGGTTTTACTCTTGTTATATTCCTATACAAAAGCAAGGTTACTGAGCGTTATTGTTTTTTGCAGGCAAATTGCCGTCCTGCAGTAACTCTGTTTGTGGAGGAAATTTATAGACCTCATAGATTTGAGATTCAGGATGAGCTCTGAATGTAAGTTGCTAATGTGAAATTCTGTATGTGTAGATGGCAACAGATTAGCGATTTGTACCACAAACAGATTGCGTGTAATTGCCAACCGCACCCTATTAAGTAGCAGACTGATTCCATCTGTTTGCGGTTTGATCACCCTCTTGATGGACCAAAGTTGCTTTAAAGACAGCAATTGGCTTTAAAGTAACCATTTCATAGGCAACAACATTCCAAATTCATTACGTACATTCGTAATAATTTTGTTCGTGCTGCGGTCTCCATTCAGTGTTTTCCCTAGAATGAGGAACTGTGCTCTGGCAGTGACCACTGTGATCCCACTGACCGGTCTGGCTCCGTATTTGTGAACGAATTTGAAAACAAGTATGGTAATTCTTTGTATTTCCCTCATACACACCTGTATGAGGGCATTTATAGACATTTTTGTACAGCTTGTCCTTGAAAAATAGAATCCAGTTATTTACAAGTAGCTAGTGAGTGTAATATTTAAAAACAAAAAAATTGATATCCTAATCTTGCAGAAGGTGCTTTCAGTGGCTACTCGCATATTCTTGATCCGTTTCAGTCTGAAATGTTACAGAAGGATTTGAGAAGTTGGTATTTCCTAATCAAATCAAGATTTTTATTTATTTATTTTTAATAAAGGTTTTCAGCTTGTTTTCATAACTTCCATATTGGTAGGCAGGAGGTGGCGCCCTTGAACACCAGATTCAAAACAAGCCAAGAGGCAGTCAGTGAAAGAGTCACAAAGAAAGAAAGGGTGAATCACTGAATGAGTTTGTTTCAGACAGAACTTCGGGGATGTATCATATGCCAGTGCAAGAAAATGATGGATTGTTTGAAGTGTCAGTCATACAGCGCTACTTTACTAAAGTGCAAGAACAAAAATATGGAGCTAGAAACGAGCGTAATGGGTCCACTTCAAAAGCCTGTTTATAAGCAAAGTAAGCGCATATGGTTTCATCTGCTTGAAAATATACAGTGCATTGGTGATTTAAGTGCTGTTCCTTTCCTTTAAAGCCTGCCAAATAATGCCTTCAGGTACTTTGTGCATTTTAATATTACTCCATGTCAGTCATTTCACAGGACGCATATACATTGACTGGCCACTTCATTAGGTACAAAATGAGCATAAGAATGGGGATTAAAAAGGCGTTTGTTTGTTTTTTATGTTTTTTATGTTTTTTATGTTCGTTTTTTAATTACTTTGAATGTGGGATGGTTGGTTAGGCTGGTCTGAGTATTTCAAAAACTATTGATCTACTGGTATTTTCCCATCCAACCACCTCTAGGGTTTAAAAAGAGAAAAGTGGAGCTGCAGTTATGAGTGAAAATGCCTTGTCGATACCAAGGGTAAGAGGAGAATGTCCAGGCTGCTTTGAGCTGATAGGAAGGCAAAATGCACCTCAAATAACTACTTGCTATAGCCAAGGATGAAGAAGAGCATCTCTGAACACACGTTGAACTTTTAAGCAGATTGGCTACAGCAGCAGAAGGTTCTACTCCTGTCTGCTAAAAACAGGGAACTGAGGCTACTTTTTACACATGCTCACCAAAATTGGACAATAGAATATTGAAAAAACATCTGGCCTGACTATTTCTGCTCTGGCATTTGGATGTTAGGGTCAGAATGTGGTGTAAACAACATGAAAGCATGGATCAATCCTGCACTGTTATCAACTGTTCAGGCTTCTTCTGGTGGTCTAATGGTGTGGGGGATATTTTCCTGGCACACTTTGGGCCTCTTACCACCAACTGAGCAGCGTTTAAACCCCACGGCATACTTGTGTATTGTTGTTGATCATCTATTACCACTATCTTCTGATGGCTGCTTCCAGTATGATACTCCCATGTCACAAAGCTCAGATCTCAAACTGGTTTCTTGAACATGACTGTGAGCTCACTGCACTCAAATGGCCTCCAGTCACCAGATGTCAATCCAATATAGCACCTTTTGAGATGTGGTGGCACAGAAGATTCACATTATGGATGTGTAGCTGATAAGGCTGCACCAACCGTGTGATGCTATCATGTCAACATGGACCAAAATCTTTGAGGAATGTTTCCAGCACCTTTTTGACAATGACATGAAGAATTAAGGGGGTCTAACCTGATACATGGTGTGCCTAATGAATTGACCACGTCTGTAAACTTAAAACTACAAGATGCATCTTTGTAACTTATTCCACAGGTCCATCCCATCTGCATGACACGTTCTTTAATGGCTTCAGAGTCCATCGTACTGGATCTCAGTTTTATTGTCTTCAGTGATATTTGTTGTCTTACAAATCGCAAATTTATTCCATAGAAATAAGTGTTCTGTCTGTCTCCTGAAATCTGTGAAATAGTGAGAGCGCCTTGAAGGAACAGTTGGACAAGGAGAAGGCTGCCCTCGAACAGTCCATCCATAAAAACAGTGCCTTAATCTCAGAAAAGGACCAGCAAGTGGAAAACCTCAAGAGTGAGGTAATTTCGTTTGTCAGTTGTTGTAGCAAATCACAAACCCGTTCAGTAAAATTTTTATTGTGGCTGATTCTGTGCACTAGAACTCCAAGTGTTTGTTCAAAGGAATGTTTTTATGTTAGCTAGCCGTTAAATGCCATATGCGGTTTTCAGTGTCATTTCCTTGTCACAGTTGGTATAACCCTAATTAACGGTTCAAGGCTCATTTCATTCAGAAGCTAGCAACAGGAAGTTACTTCTGGGTCATAAAATGTGGCACAGCTTTCATTTTTCTGCTTACAAATGATCTTACACCTAACATGAAACATCTGGAGGTGGTGACACATTTCGGTTACACTTTCATCTTCTTTATTGAACTTCTTCATGTGGAGGACTAAATTCAAATTTTGACTTGAAGATTGTCTGAGATTGTATTTGTTTCAGTGCTATTGTAGATTAAAAACACAATGTTTATGTTTATTAAAGTGATGAAAAAGAACAATTTTGTTCCTATTAATAATAGCATTGGTTGTTTTTTCTTCATAGCTGGCTGTTCTGCGTGGGGAAAGTGCCTCAGTTAAGACACTGCAGGGTTCAATTCATGCCTTGGAGCAGGACAAAGCTACTTTACAGGAGCGTGTTCAGAGATTGGAGAAGGACCTGGCTACAGGGCCTATCAGTCAGTCCTCAGGTAACACTGCACAGCAGGCACTTTTGAGGGCTGTACAACAAATCAGGTTCAGCATTACCACGCTTTCTTTTTGTCTCCTGGCCAAGATAATGTATATCACAACAGTGGCTATAAGCTCTTTCTGTTGAGCCAAGCTTTCTGGTTCAGGCTCTGTTCATGCTCACATAAAAAGGGGGTATTTGATGTGTAATTTCCCGCTTCTTCCCACGACAACGCAGCAAACGCAGCACCACTTCCTTCTGCAGCGTTAGTCATTTACTGCTTCAGTAGGAGATGGGTTAATCAGTTTCAACTGCCTTGGTGTTGATGAAATTAACAACAGGAGCAATAGAGGGGCCGCAATGGGACCCCAAAACGGAAATGGGTTTACAGGTGGCGGAAATTCACATTTTATCCCTCCTCGTCTTTTCTTTTTTCACTAGTTTAGTCATACAAACTACTGAGTACCATTTTTTTTGAGTTGGTGCAATGTAATTTTGGAATTTTTTTTTAAAAAAAATTTTCTTTGATTTTTGGGGTGTCTTTGGATTCAGCCTTCTGTGGATTGATAATTTCCATGAAACAATGTGTCATTCACTGTTTCTAACACATTACCCATCAGTATAGAAATCGAGTGGGGTGTTTTTGTTTTTTTTTGTTTTTTTGTTTGTTTTTTTGTTTTTTTTGCTGTTCTGATGTATTTTTAAACTGTTAGCAGTTGGAGCATACTGAGAATAAAAAGTCAATGGGGGGAAAAAAAATAGTTTATTTCTGTTTTCCAGGTGATGCAGTGTTGGACCAAATAAGGGAGGACAAGGAGACTGCAGAGAGTCAGGTGTGTACCGCTGTACTCCTGAATGATGTCAATCAATAGACTGACAGTTATGCTTTGTCTTTTTCATTTTCCTTTTTTTTTTGTTTGTTTGTTTGTTTGTTTGGGTTTTTTTTAAGCGCATTCAGAATAACGATGCTTTCCTGCCCTGCCCATTAAATTTTCTGGCTTGCCATCTCGAGGCAGTCGTATGGAAACAGACTTACTGAATGTTGTTTGTGACTGACTGGGGTGTTTGCTCATACAATACTACTAAATGAGACAGTACTTCTGTTTTATATTGGCAGGCAGTAGATTTTTATAGTTCTGTTGACTCATTTGATTCTTACAGTATAATGTTTTACGGAGGTGAATTTAATGACGTTTGATTTCACTGAAACTATATGAAGCTTCTGTAACATCAGGTCCTCCAGTGATGACTGATTACAAACAAAAAAAATCGGTAACACGCTTCTATCATCCCACCTCTGAGCATTTCAATAGTAGCAGAGGGATGATGGTGTGTTATCAGTGGCACGAGTTTCCCTCCTGTTTATTCTAAAAATGTTATACTGTATTATGTGTCTGTGATGACTTGAGTTTGTTGTCCAGCAGAAGTCCTAATTTGAATTTCAATTTCTTTTTTTTGTTTCTTTTTTTTTGTCCTTCCCCTTCTCCTCCTTAATTCCAACTCTTCTCCTCTGCCCTGTCTCTGATGTTGGCAATGCTGCACCACCATCAGGCAGCGGTTTGTTATTGTTTTTCATCAGCTTCACTTGTGCATGTTTGTCTGTCACTATGGCTCTTATGTTTCATGTGGTTGAGTCACATTATTTCTTGTGAAAACTACAAACTTCTTCAAAAGATGAATCAAGCTTGATTTTTTTTTTTCCCCTCCTTTTTTCCCAAAACTTGTTAAGCATTCTGTGAGGCCGCTGTTAAAATTCAGTTATCAGAGAGCAATTGGCAGTCAGAGTTAATCACCATAAAAGGGCTTTCTCTGTGAATCATTTCAAGCTTTGATTTTTCTTTGAAGACTCACAGTAGCCATTCACCAACTTTTTTTAAGGATTTAATTTTTGGGACTATATAGTGGCACATAGTTGTTGTTGTTGTTGTTGTTGTTACATTACTATAGTATCCACATTGTCTTAGTAAGCAAAGTCTTAACATAAAATAATACAGTAAATCTAAGGGGGAAATCGTCATTAACTGTTTTAAATAATTAATTAGAAATTGTTTTGATGGATAACTGCTTGTTCTCCAGGAGCAGCCTTGATGCTACTGTTGTCTCCTTTACAGATTGATTTCCTCAATTCAGTCATTGTGGACCTCCAGAAGAAGAACCAGGAACTCAAGGACAAACTGGAGAAAATGGCCGCTGCTTCCCTTAATGGGAATAATCCAAGTGAGCTGGATAACTATGATAGGTAAGTCCATTTCACAGGCAACTTTCGCATGTTTAAAATGATGCACACTGAGTGGTGGTGACTCTGAGCTGCCTCTTCTTCTCTGCAGCCATGAAAAGCAACCTGCGAAGAAAAAACCTCCCCCGAGGCTTTTCTGCGACATCTGCGACTGCTTCGACCTCCATGACACAGAGGACTGTCCCACACAAATGCAGATGCCTGATTCCCCTCCGCACACCACCTACCACGGCAATAAGGGTGAGGAGCGGCCCTACTGCGACATCTGTGAGGTCTTTGGCCACTGGACCGACTCCTGTAATGACGACCAGACCTTTTAAAGCCTTGCTTTCCAAACCCTCGTTCGCACAATCACTATATTTGCACATCATGTTGGATTATGCTGTGCTTCTGGGGTCCTAGTTTATGCGTGTGTGTGTGCATTTTGTGTGCTTGTTTTTGCCAAGCATCTTTGTTGTCCACACCACCCCTTAAACGCTCTTATAGGAGAACGGTCTCTATAGAATCTCTTCAATCCAGAAAAAGTGCTACACATGAAATAAGTTTCATTTGTAAATGTAAATGTCTTTTGGAGGAAAGATGTTTGATATCCAGTGTTTGCGTGAGCGAGAGGGCTATCTAGGTGGATGTATTGTTCTGGGAGAAGCAGCAGTCTTCTTCAAATTGTTTAATTTATCAATATGTTAACACCGTTTGCACAGCTTGTCAGGGGGTTACAGAGATAATATACTCTAATAAAGTTATTTGAAACTGTAAATGACTTGGTTGGAAAAACAAATGTCTGTTTTGCGCAAAGTTGGGGAGTTATAGTATATTTTTTTATGCCTGGAAATACTATGTACTTAAAGATTTGATAATATGTGTGTAAATTTGTGATAGGAAGATGTTTGCTTGCTCTGATATGGAGTTAGAGCAGGGAAAAAGGTCCTGTTTGGCTTTAATATGGAGCTTATGTTTTTCTTTTTTCTTTTTTTTTACGAAAAGGGACTGCAGGAAGATTGATAAGGACAAAAGAAGCAGTTAAAACTCTTAACACTTACTGTAAGCCCTCAGTTCCAGTCAAATGGCCTTTCTGAAAAAAGTTTCTTAGATGATTTAAAAAAAAAAATCAATTCTGTATGAAACGGTGAACTTTGGCATTTCTCTCAACATGTTTTCAGTATCTGTGTATAAAAAAAATTAAATAAAATAAGTTTATGGGTAAATGAAGCATCTTTGTGCATAATTCCTTCATAATAGTCTGTGTATCATGCCTTCATCCTGCTACCTGCATGAATTATACAGTCCTCACCGTATACTAAATACACAAACTTTTAATCTATACAAATCAGAATACTGAATATCCTGGGGAAATTTGTTTAAAATGGCAGGAGCAACTGTTCACAGGTTGATGCATGCATGCTGAGAAAGCTCCAGAAACCAAATTGATTTTTGTCAACTTGGCAAATATAATAATAAACTTGGTCTCCTATCCTTTTATCAGTGCCACCGTCTCCAAACCATAAATCATAGCAGGTCTCACTACCATCTTGTTAACCTTCCCTTTCACTCTTGCTGCCATCCTTTTGTCACAAATGACCCCTGACATTCATCTCTGCCTACTTCAACCTAATTTAAAAAATTGTTCACAATAACTAAATACTTTTCATCTCACAGTACTTATAAGTACCAGTCAGGTTACAAAACCAACCACAGCACAAAACAGCTCTTACTAAAGTCATTGATGACCTGAAGCTCAACCCTGATTCTCAAAGAGTTTCGGTCTTTGTTCTACTTGGTCTCACTGCTGCCTTCATTTTGATCAGGACACTTTAATTCAAAGACATTGTGATTCTTTTGGTTTAACGGGTCAGGTTGTGGATCAATTTTCATGTAAAGGGTAGAATTTTTATGTTTCAATTAGTAGCTTTAGATCTGCAGATATAAAAATTCAATCATGGTTCCTGAAGGTCTGTTCTTTGTCTATTACTCTAAGCTTCACATGTTCCCACTTGATATTATCATAAATAAATAAATAATCCTGCACAGGGTGTACCCTGCCTCTTGCTGTATGACAGCTGGCATAGGCTCCAGACTCAAAATGGTTTTATTTCTGCATAGCAGTGTGTTCTGGTTCTACCCCGGGGCCTCTTTTTAGTGGGACATGTCCAGAACACAACATCCA
>VUQK01028500.1:6011-18741 GCA_015106715.1 Bujurquina vittata | reverse complement strand
CTTCTTGGCTCCCTTAAGCTCCTGGTGGATCCCCCAGTAGTTTTTTTTTTAATGCGCTTATTTTTTTTTTCCCCCCCCAAAGCCCCCCCCCCCTCCCCTTTTTTTATCTTCTTCCTGCTGTGGGGCTGAAACCCCAACGAAGCCGTGGCAAGCCTCAAATCCCCTACATTAGGACAAGCAGTAAAACCATCTCTGTCATATCCTGAAAAAAAATTAATTCTAATGAATTGATGAAGGATTTGTGTATTAAATTTTAAAATATATTAGTGTTAGACTTCCCTTTCTTTTAGTATGTTCCTTCTTTTCTTTTTGCAAGCAACATCTGTATTTGACAATTTTTAATTTTTTAAATGGACCTTTTCAGAAAGGACTGGGGTATATTGTATGGTGAAATTATGGTTCTGCTGGCCCTCAACATAAAGTCCCTACACATGAAGCACACGCATACATATATACACAGAAATAAGTCACTTTAAAGATGAATGACTGTTTCTGCATATTATACTTACCCCAGCTATTTTGGCATTGTTACTTTTAAACAGCTTGTGGAAAATGACAAATGATTTACTTCTGTTCTAAACCTCTCAACTAGAAATATACTAACGAGCTGAAAAAAGATACTGTTAACTTGTCCACCAGTCAAACTCTATTTGCAATTTCAGCTTACATGGGAGTTGGCGTGTATTGAAGCATGCTGTTCTTCCCAGATCCCTGAATTAAGGGAATTGTGTCATTCCCTTGAGTGCCCTGATTTGTGCTAAGGAACACTGACTTCATTCCTTTTAATTATGACTGTTGAAAAATGTTTATTGTGGAGCACCACACCTGCATTTGACAGGGGAGCTGAGAATTTAGGGGTAAGGCAGGACAAAAAGAGGTATTGTTGTTGGGTGTAGGTCAGTGCTGCTAGGCTGCTGCTCTCTAGAACATTCCATGGTGTCACATAATACTGTTAGTCAGTTTCCTGTTGGACGTGCCAGCCCAGAAAGATGGAGTGCGCTTGCAAACTCACAGTAGTGTATGTGTGCGTCTATACTATATATATACATATATATATAAGTATGCAAATATGTGTATGCCTACTTTTGTCCTGGTATCTTTGTATTACATCATACAACTTTTCCAATTTTGAAGACCTCTCATCATCTAACACAGCAAATATACTGTACTAGTGTAGAAACATGGAAGAAACTGATCCAGTGAGTTTCCCAAACTGTGAATTACCAAAAATGTGTGTTTATGTGTGAGAACAACTTGGAACAAAGTGTGATAAGTCTCTTGTGCAGGGAAGTGGGTCTGCACTTCAAATTTTTTATAGGGTTCTCTTTAATATGCAGGAATACAGTCATGTGTAAAACACAGCCAAAGAAATAACTCACCTGCCCTCTACTTGGAATTGTAAAAAAGAGATTGCTCCCTCTGGATGCCACCAATAGAAAGACCTTGGACATGACTATTTGTACAGCATTGTGCTTGGGTCAATAAAGAACAGCATGTGGAATCAAAAAAGGGTTTTGAAATAAAATATTTTTTGTTACCCCAAAGTTTATGGAACAAATTAACATTTTACTAAAGGAAGAACACATGCGTGCATAATTATTTGGTATTAAATGTTCCTGTTGTTATTCATACTGTTACAGGTACTTTTATGATTCCAACATATAGAAAATACCAGCTTATTTTAATCTGAAGGATTTCAAACTGTAAGAATGCATTTGCCTTGGCACAATCAAGACTATATGCCTCTGTAAAAAGACAATAAACAACAAACCAGTTAGAGAACTCAACAAGGACTTAGATCTGTTTTAACCTTTGCATCATCTACAAACTCGTGATTCACACACACACACACACACACACACACACACACACACACAGACTCCTAATCTGTAATGAAGTCAGTAGGGGGAAAACACCCATAAACATTATCCTGGTGAAAATGTGTAAATTAGACTTTGCCCTGTCCAGCTCAGGGGGTCAGTGTGCAGTCTGAGGAGATATTAACAAGGAAGGGGAGCCTCTGTGATTTAAAAGACACACACACACAAAAAAAATCACTATAACCTGAAATAATAGACTTTGATGATATAATTCATATAATTGTTATTCACCACTGAGGTAACTATCAAACAGTCCAACCCCAGCAGCCAGTTGAAAGTCACTTTCTAGACATCTGATGACATGACTTAAAATTTTTTCCCACTTTGTAACAAAAACTGAAAAAAAACAACAACAAAAAAAACAAAACAACCCAGCCTGTTCTCTCTTTAAATAATAGATGATTCAGCGCAAACATGTGCCTGTGTCCGGCCCTTTGAATTTGTCCAATCTGCAACGCTGACTGATTTGTCACAAGACTTAATGACTGGCCAACTTGGGTCAACACTAATAGTGGGGTTAAAGCAACTGCAGAACCAGCGCGCAGTTGTTTTCAGCAACCAATGGCAACTCAATGTCAAATGAAGAGACATGTTGAAATAGCTCAACTCTACAAAACCAATATGTTTGCATGGCTACGCATCAGTGTCAATTTAAAATGTTAGATTCATGCAGAAAAGTTGATCTCTGATGGCTGGTCAGGGAAAACTGGATGTCCACCCCCACAGACACCGGTTCGAGTGAACAGTGTCAAACGGACGATGGAGCTTGAGTTACTTTTTTTTTGATCTTTGAAACTCTTCTTGGATTTGTTGTCATGGCAGCATGTCCACTGGAGGAACTACTTCTGATTGGCGCACTGGTAAAAAAGATTAGTATTTCAAGTGGAGTGACTACTGTGATCCTTTAGCATGCCCTTACTACTTTCAGAGAGGTGTCACTTCAGTTAGGCAAAGCATATGCACAGTATGTAACTATCTGCAGCCCGTATTAAGAGCCAGATGAGATGATATTTCCTTACACTGCCCTCAAGCAATGATGAAAATAACAAAGAAATTGCAATAAAAGGCACAACCAAGAGCAACATGGAATAAACTCACTTTACCTGGTAAAATGTCACCATTCCTGCATCCTAAATGTTTTTGTACTTGGGCAGATTTGTCTATTCCCAAGGAACAATTATAGGACTGTATAAAGGGTCTCTAACAAGGTGGACAAAAAGAAGATACATTTGCAGTTTTAGTTTTGTCATGTCGCTGCAGTGAGAGACAATAGCTTGTTTTTTAAAAAAACCTATGCCTACAGAGCCAGCGCTTCAATATTTTCAGATGGTCTGAGTAACGGTTCAGCTAATACTGTATGTGAAGCACTTCACCGGGGGACACGAGAGTGCCAAGTCTGATATGCATCGGTTCATACCTCACAAAAGAGCAGACCACTCACTTTACACTTTCCTGCGTTGCTTGATTAACTGCAAATCACAACACTGTCCCCAAGCGTGCCACGAGTAAACAGGGGAGCAACAAGCAACAAACATTCATTTTCTTGTGCGTCTGCTTAAGAATTTAATTAGCCTCTTTTTTTTAACCTGTGAACCCAAAGCCTCACCCCTGCTGTAGACGCAGAATTCATTAAGCTGTTTTCTGCCCTCAGATTTTCACACCACAGCTTTGAACATCTGCACCCTGTCATGTATCATCCCATTCATTTCTACTTAATTTGATCCTAATAAGTGCCTACATGAGGAGCCAGATGTTGCTGCTATGACTGTGGCACCGAAAGTTTTGTTTGAGGGGAGTTGTGCTCTGTGCCTAGTGGGCAGGGAGGTGCATCCAGGGCAGGCATAGACTGTTTGAAATCACTCATTAATATGTAGAATAGTTTTGTGATTTCTTGTTTTCTTGATATTAGTTTTTACTTGTCAGTGCACACAGAAATCCATCAACATTTGACAAGGTCCCTCAGGGTAAGCCTGAGAATTCGCTTTTCATTTTCATTAATTCCAAAAGACCTGTTTACAAGAAAATCATCAAATACATATTTGTACATTTTAAGCCAAGTTAGACCCACTTAAAAAGAGACAAGTTTTTTGCCTGCTTTCAGAGCAAAAGTTTAAAATAATGGAATATCATTTCTTTTTCAGATGGCACAGTGCTATCACAGGGGGATCAATGTGTGTGAGATGGTGCTCAGTGGGCAGGATGTTGAGAGTAGGTCTGATTATGTTCCGTGGATGGAGAACCCCTGTAAACTTGACTGCAAATCAGCACCATATGCCAGCTCCTGGCCTCTCATTCTCATCTTGTCAGTTCAAGTGGGTCCTAGACATGGCTCCTGACATGCCCTGGATTCAACCACAGCAACTAGCAGCCTGGCATGTGTTAATGAGAGAAGTGGTGGATGTCGCAGAGTCTCATTTACCCTAGAGATACACAGGACGGGCAGAAAAGCCAAAGGCTGAGCCATATGACCCTGTTGAGAGGTCCTCTTTACCTGTAGAGGAAGCGATAGTGGTGTCGCCCGCACACCCTTGGGACAGGGGTGTATATGTGTCAGCTAAGCATCATTATTACAGAATATCCTTTATTTACTTGTGAAACCTGCTCCAGCTGACTATCAGAGGCCCATTTCCTCCACACACACATGACTTCACTTTCGACAACCCTGAAAAATGATCTGTGTTCTTGAACCTCTTAATTTTTGCAGGTTTGTCGTAACAAATTGTCCACATTTCTAAACACAGGGTGGCCTCAAACCTCAATCATAGTCACTTCTTTTGCTGTAACCTAAAACCAGAGCTCATGGAAAACAGGAAAGGGTCAGTCTGACACGGACACGCAGCAGTGGTGCACTACCATCAGCTGAGCATCAAATTGGGCTAATCTAAATAACTCGCTTGATTATAATTTCTATAACCTTTGAGTTCATTGATGTCAAAGGTGTCATATTGCGCCTTGGTACACTGGGGGGAGGGGGGGGGGCTAGAGCTGAGTGAGGCGAGTCATTGACCCTTCTATCAAAGTTGTCATCTGCTCTTGTTTAACCCCAGGCCACAAACACCCTGAGTCACCCTAATCAGAGTCACCACTGTGCTTTACTTATCACCCTTGCAATGAAGGAGAACAAATCGCCATCACATATCGTCACCCTCTTAAAAATGGCCTAAGTCATTTTTTACTGAAAGTTTTATTTCTAAATCATCAGATTTTTCATTTTTGCTTCAGTTTTTTTTTCCTGAAAAACCTGAAAAAAATGGCGTAGGCCATTATTTTAAGAGGGTGACAATACACAGGCAGCTTTTCCTTCCACGGCAGGCGGAATATTGTTACAATATACACTCTGCTCTCTCAGCAGTACTCCAACAATGCAATAAAATAGCAACGGCGTGATCTAAGAAGCCCTAACTGATAGCTGTGATAGGGCCTTCAGTCTGCTTGGAGAGCTGTTTGTACTGAGTCCCAGGCTGGGGCTGCCGCTGCTTCTCTCATGCACTGTTGTCATTCAAAGTGACTGCAGCTTAGTGTATCTGTCGGCTGACTGGTTTCTCATTGTTTTACAAGCTTGCAGACTATGCCTGTGAGAGAGTGAGTGCAGGCCCCTCAGGCAAACATCATGTCAGCCAGCTTTGTTCTACAGGATGCTGGGACTCCCTCAGCTGCTGCCTGGCTCCTCTGCTAACTGGGGAAGTCGAGGAGATTAAATGTAACATCCTGATTCTCATACTTCCTAATGCTTTGTGACATCCACACTCTGCTGAGACTGTACTGTAGCTGTGCCTGCACAAAGGAACAGTGACAAAACAAACAGTGCCTTGAAAGAGATTTTATGCCACAAGACATGTGTACATCAATTGCACTGATGTCGCTTGACAGAAGTGGGAATTTCCACAATGCTACCTTTAATAAATTATGGGCGATTTTTTGAGTGGCATTTGTGACTTAACCTGAAGCACTGTGTTAAGATAATCAACATGTAATTCATCAATAATAAATGTTTTCAGATCAGGAATTTGCTTAAAGTTTTAAAGCAGGCAATTCAGCTCAAAATGCTGCACTTATTGGATACATTGTCCTTTTTTAATGTGGCCTGTAATAACATATTAATGAGGTACTGATACTTTGCATCAATTATTGAAGACAAGACCACCGTCCTAAGTCAGTCCAGTCAGTCTGTAACAGTGGGGAGGGTGCCACATGAGGAGCCACCCAAAGCCCTGCTTTGTTGGAGGCTACAGTTGCAGATTTCAGTTAGCAAGTTATTAAAATTAAGAATAATGTTGAGAACTGAGGATTTTGGTCACTACACAATGCTAAACTCCACAAAATAAACAAAAGCCTGAAGTGTAATAACAACAGCGACTAAAGCAATGATAACCGAGAGGTGTGCAGGAGATGTAGGAGATTATAGTATATTTCATGGCCACAGGGAAACAGAAGAGAAGGGATGACAGTCGGATGCGGAAAATATAACTGTCTGAAATGGTCATTATTATTTCATACGCATGCCTTCTCTTTGCTTGAAAAATTTAAGCTTCAATGGCTGCTCCAACATTGCACATGTCAAAAGAAAGCCCAGGGACCGCAGATGATTTAAGTGGGAGAGGAGAGCATATGCAAAAACCACATGTGTAACAGCCATCAGTAAACAGTGAATATGTGGTAAACTTGGCAGAACAGTGACATTTTTAGACTACAACCACTGTGTTAAATTAAAAAAAAAAGGTTCCAGCTAGCTCCGACTCCCTCCCACCACCCCCAAATCAAGTTGAGGACAGGCCAAAGTGTGTGCAAGGCTCGAAATATAATGAACCATCACAACATGTCACTGCAACCAGCAACGATGCTCTTCTCCCTTATAGGATTCCGTTTTATTTATTTTCTTATGAAAACTTTGAAACTGAGAAGAACGCACTGACCATGACGAAGCAAGAATTTAAAGAAAACAGATGCACACAAACTTACATGATTTATTTCCACGACTTAATGATCTTATTTATTGACCTTTTCCCTCACCTACAGTCCTGAGACCGAAACATTTAAAAAAAAAAAGTTTGGTAACTCATGTTAAACACTTCATATGTCATTCTTATGACATTGATTGACTGACATTGAATGATATTTAATTCCTTTATTAGAATTTCAACAAGCATTAAAATGCTTGTATTTTGAAACCCCACCTAATTACACATGTTTAGTGGTGGGCCCAATGATGCAGCATCATTCCTTCAATAACCAATAAACAAATTTGCGTATATTGCTGTATTCTTTAGTCATTAGTTCACAGGCCATCTGTATATAGAAATAAACAAGAAACCTTCTTCTTGCCTGTGTAGGATTCTAACAGTGGCGGTGCCTTTGATCTGCGGTCCTTGATCTATTGGGCTCATGGTGTCATATCACCCTGTGATGTGGTGGATTAATTAGGTGGAACGGGTATTTATCCCTTAAAATCATAATACTAATTTACCCAATGCAATGTGGTATCTCTGTGGGTGGCAGCAGTGGGTCCAACTTCTATTAAAAACGCTTAGCCTTCACATCATCTGATGAGCTCCAGCACTGAATGGATCACAAGTCAGAGGAAGCATTCAGCACGCAGAGATGCCAATTATTAAATAGAATCAATTATATCAATATCAACAACAATGTTTTGCTGCTTGTTTTAGAATAAGTGCTGCAGGCATGTTTTCCACATCTTCCGATTTAGCTTTTTAAGCCCCCTACTTTTTTTTTTTGTATTTGAACAAAATCATACAAAAAAATTTAAAACTTTTCACTCTTTCTGTCAGATTTCCACAAATTTAGAAACAGAATGGCAGAATGACTGAATACATGCATGGAAGTTGCACAAAGAGGGAGAGACGATGAAAAAGAAGTTGCAGTAACTACCATCTGTCATTAGTGAATCACAAATGTAAAATAATCAATTGCTGCCACAAAAAGGTAGCTAGGAAATGGAGCGAGTGGGTAAGGGTGGCAGAAAAGAGAGCGAAAGAGGAGAGAGGGTCTGCAAATAAGACCTGCCAAACCTTACAATAAAATCTTTCCTTGCTTCTTTGTGTCCAAACCAAAGATAGTGTACATTGTCCATCCCTGTGTACAATTCTGCAGTGTAGGGCCCCTGGTTCCTCACACTGAATGCAGCCTGTTCTTGTGCTCTGGTCTGTGAATGCTATCTCAGAGCAGCAGTGCCCAGAATGCTGCCTATTCCCACACCCAACAAACACCACCAGGGGATAAGAAACACACAATTGATAGAAAGTGTATTCTTTTCCATAGGTTCCCACCATCATGTTGCTAACTGTTTCCGGTACCTTATCAAAGAACAAATGCCTTTGAAAGCAGGGAAACAAAGCCCCAGGCTGCATTGTTGCCTGCTTTTTGACAGGAATAATCTGCCTTTCCCATCACCTAACAGAGTAACCTCTACCTAACACTCTCACAAAAAGGGCCATGCATGACATGGGCATTTTGCTGCTGTCTATCGGACACACAATTGTCCAGAAATGGGGCAAAACATCCTCTATTTAAACCATCTCCAAACTTAAATTTGTGACTTTTGACTTTTTTCAAAGCTTTTCACCACACAGTGTATAAAATTCTCAAGTATGTACTGTGGAGAATCAAATCATTTCTTTAAAAAAATACAAACTTAAACATGCTTTACTTTATTTAATGACCTTGTGATTGAGAATCCTTGTTGCCACATTAACAGTACACACTACCCTGATCTGAGTTAGCCCCACAGTAGAGTACCACCTACTGGCCCTCTGTGGTATTACATATAGAACCAACAGACAGTTGCATACAATCACATCTCATCTGCACTTCTTCCTTACAATAATATAATCATGAGGTTTACATATGACTGACCACATCATCTGTGCACTTTCATAACATGCACACAGCAGAAATGGCACAAAGCACAAAAAGTGTGCTGTTGGGTTACACAGAAAAGCTGCCGCATTGTGAGTTAGCTCAGTAATTTATAACTGTGCTTTCTTTGGTAACAAAAAAAAAGGGAGGGGGGGGGATCCAATGTGCCAAAAATAATGTTTTCGTTTCTCTTTTTTTGTCAAATATACGTGAAATAAAGAAAACAACAAAAATTAAAGTTAGCATTATAATGTATTTATATTAAAACTTTACTTGAAGGAATTTATATTTATTAAACTGGAATGATGTCCCTGTAATGATGTACGAGTAAGTTAATGTTCTCCCTAAAATTCCATTAATCCATTAATTATTGTTTATCATAAACAAGATTTCCCTGAACATAATTACTGCCATAAAGGAGTGATTTTGCTATGTAAAGCTGTAAAGCCCGTTTTCACTTTCACCCATTTTGCTGAATATGGAACACATTCCAATAACACTTGTGTTGTCTGTCTGTTGAACTGAGGTGACAACCTGTTCCTGAAGCCAGGAGGGAGATGTCATCTTCTCTAAAAGATGAATAGATCAGTAGAAGTGTCACCATCCTTCCTGGCTTATGACATACGGACCAATGATAATTACGCACAGATGACAGCTACTGTAAAAAAAAATAGGAAAAAAAACCCTCTCTGGTGATTTTCAGAACCAAATGGATTGCAAATCAGATATGAAATGACGCATTACTGCCACTAATCAATTATATTATCACTCACATTACACTTTATTCCAGTCTCTTACTCATTTCTAACAACTAATGACGCAAACAAAACAGAATCTGCACTTTAAACCTGTTAGAAATGTCCCATAGTCTCACTTCTCACACCCTGAATATGACAAAGATATGACTTTGATATGACAAAGCTGTCACAATGTGTAACGTTTTATTGAATGCTGTGAAATGTGTTTTGCTACAATGAGCGAAGCAAGGACAAAGAGCCCGAGTGAGGCATATTTTCCCAAGAACAAGAAAGCTCCAAAATGCTGTTGAAAGGATAAAAATGATCAAAAACATCTCGCAAATATGGCTGAGCAAGTTTCCAGAATGTTAACATCTTTGTTCTCCAAAGTTAACAAATTTCCACGCAGACCAATAAACATCAACCGACGATCTCACTGCGAGTCACGGTCGCAGAAGCTTCTCTTTCTGAGCACCATCTTTATGGGGTTTGTTGATTTTTAAAAAAGAGGGCAATAAAAAAAACACATTGACACTCTGCCATTGTGCCAGTGAACTGTTTTTGGTATCCAGCGAGCCTCAGTGTGGGCTGCTCTGCATCCTTACTGCCCGAAGGCTGTTTTCCTAATCATATTAATGAGGGAGCGATGCTCTAACCTGGGCTGCAGAGCCGCCGCCTATGCTCAAGGAGCAGTCCTATTTACACTGTACCTATACTAATCTGACAGCCTTGATCAAGGAACAGAAAATAAAACCCCTAAGGCCTCTATTGATCAGCCTTGAGTCTTACTCTGACACTGTTGTGAGGGGCTGGTTAGCTATTACAAATGTTAGTGTGTTCAATGAATTATTTCATCAGAAAAAGCAAGCTGCATTAAGTATTTATTTTTGAAGCAAACTATTTCAAAGCGGTGTCCATACTATATCACTCCTGTTGAGATCAGGGTCCAACAGTGCAGCCTATTCTTTGTGCATGGGTCTGAGGGAATGGAATCACAGTTAAGAAGGACGTCAATAGCAGGAAGTATCTACCAGTCTTTCAGGCTTTGACCTGGGATCCTCAAAAGAGCAGTGTCAGCCCTCGGACAGCACAATCATAATTGCAATCTCTGGAAAAATCAACATGCTTTCATTATTTATGTCATTCAAAAAAAAAAAAAAAAGCAGTGGCAAGAATCTAGTGTTTTAGTTAAACTCATCTGTAAGCTCAAGGGCACCAGCTGTCTCAATCTAAGAGGCAGCACACTTTTATTTATAAGCTCCCAGTTCATTAATGTGAACCTGCAAATGGCAGAAAGACAAAGTCGAAAACAACATCACGACAGAGATAAAGGAACAAAATACAATAAAGTGTAGACTGTATTTGTTGTAAATAATCAGTAATATAATTACCCATGGAGACCTGCCTTCTTACTGATTTCCTAAATGTTTACTAATGGACTCTCTCTCTTAGCCATTCTATTACAGAGAATTGTTGAGTGTTGCCCTGGAGGCTTATATCTCTCCCAGGGCCATGGGCCTGGTTAATGGATGACCCACTTGTTAGCTAATTGCAGTGGTGTCCCTGAACACAAAGGAAATGTTAAATTATGTTATGCAGCTGTTAGATAATGAGCTGGAGCAGGAACAGCACTTTCCTCCCTGCTCTGAGTACAGTCCACACATCCACTGCAGTCTTACTGTTCTTAACACCTCAGAAAGGGAACACAATGTTGCCCCCATCATTCTTATGCCTAGGAGTGTTTTTAAAGAGGTTACAGGCCTATGTCTAATATTAGCTTTTCCCTCCTTTTGCTTATATACTTATTTCTTCAGGATTTTTTTTTTCATTCTTTACTAGTGAAATTGGCACCATGGATGCATTTTGAAAACACTCATCTTAGTAATACCTAAACGCAGGTGTCTCTCCCCTGTACCATTTCACTTCCAGAAACCAGGACACGTGTCAAGATGTGATTTATCAGAGGTCTGCGCTCTGCTAACAGATATAAATGTTGACCTCATAAAGAAGCAAGGTAACACAAATGTTGAACGAGGACCTACAGTATCCCACTCCAGTGTATCTCTGCTGTGCTCAGACAGCAAAGCAGCAAGAGCTCAGAGATTATAGATTTACAGTATCAAAATGAATAAAAGCAACAAAAAAAACCCCAAATGAATTCATGCAGCAAAAAAATAAAAAATAAAAAATATATATATGTATATATGTATATATATGTGTGAGTGTGTGTGTGTATTTGTTATATACTTAAAGACTTCTGTGCCAAGTTTACTTTGTCTGTAAATCAAAGTTCATTTAAAAATCTTAGTAGAAGAAAGATAAAAATGCATTTTTAAGTGGATGTGACTCAATTAGGGAGCCTTGTGCGGGTATATTTCAGAATCCTAAAGTACACACAGCCCCCTCACCTCCTGGACCTGAAGCCAGGAGTGAAAAGGCCAGCTTGGCCAAAGAGTCTCTTTCACCCGCCTCTGTGGATTTGTTTTCACTGGAGGACATGCTGGAACACAGTGCCATGTTTGAATTCTACTGGCACTTTTTTCAAATAGTAGCCATAGCCAATTGGAAAGGCCTGGCTGAAGATTTTATTTAATATTTAAAGTCTTAGGGCAAAATCTCTGGCAGCACGGGATAAACAGCCAGGACTGTGCTGTGCATGAAATGAAATAAATAACTAAAGCAAGCTTTCCTTAGATATCTTACAATTGAGACCTACTCAAATCCCAGAAATTACATTTTTCAAGCCCTTTTCATGCCCATGGTTTTGTTACGGCTTTATCATCAGTATCAGCAGCCTGTGTTTATTCAACCCTCAATTACCAAAGGCTCAGCCGGCAGGCCTTTAATTGATTACTTTAATTGATTGGTTGGGGGGTAACCATGGCTGAAAAGCAGTTTATCTTAATCAGTTGAGAGGAAATTTAGAGAGGGGCTTGATTTCCTCCAGCTGATCACCCCTATGTGGCATGGAAGTGCAGAGTGGGAGGAGGTGTGTGAAAATTTCTAGTTACACATTTAACACCAAGGAAGAGATGAAAATTTACCAAATGCACAGAAGATGATAGATTCATGATATTTGGTCCCCATTGCTAGCAGTTCCTGCAATCCTCTGTATTTTTTCCCTCTGTGCCAACAGGAGCAAACGGTCGAGGCTGGCCCAGTTTTTTCTGTTTTCTCTCTTTTTTTCGGGGGGGGGGGGGGGGGGGTAACACATCCCTCATAAAAAGACCGATCTACAGG
>VUQK01028496.1:20071-30793 GCA_015106715.1 Bujurquina vittata | reverse complement strand
AAGATTTGCTGTCAGGGTGCAGAGCCGTCCTCAAATTGAGGAAGGTTGTCCTGGGGCTGATGTCCAAATGTCAGACAATTTCATCAAAAATGGTCAAACAAGTCACTGACGTGATGGTGAAAGGCACAGGGGCCATGAAACAGCCCAGTGACTTGTTTGACCATTTTTGATGAAATTGTCTGACATTTGGACATCAGCCCCAGGACAACCTTCCTCAATTTGAGGACGGCTCTGCACCCTGACAGCAAATCTTCTGAAAGTCCATTATCCTTATGGAGGACTTCAATCTACAGGAGAAAAAAAAAATCACACAATACAACAATATATAAATAGCAGTCATTACAGCGCAATCTATTTGTACATGTCCTTATCTCCATCACTGCATATTTACTCTCCGATGTCAAAAGTGTCAGTAAAAAGAAAAGCTGCAGAGGTATATGAAAGTGTACTGATGTTAAACATGTTATAGGAAAGGCTCATCTTTGCAGAAGACCTTAGTGTAATACGCTCAACAAGCAAATCTAGCCTAAATCGAAGGTCATAATGTCTTTTCTGGCAGTGAGTCAGATGATTTCAGACTGAATGCAGCTCTTTGTTGTCCTTTCTTACTGAAAGCTTGTGCAAACTCTTTTATTACAAATAACATGCTGGAAATCTATTAAAGGTTTCTTGCTTCTTTAGAAACATATGCACATTTGGCCTCTTACCAAGCTTTGCCAGCTGTCAAAGGGTCTCAGTTCCACAATTTTCTGTGCTTTTTTAATGGAGCACCCAGAAATCAGTGACAGTTCATCTAAAGAGCCATTCTGAAAGAATCCAAGTATCTCCTTTTTCAGTTCTGTCATGCCTTCTTTTGAGTCCAGCTCATCATCTGAGTCCTCAAACTCACTGCTTACTGCATCTTCATAGTCATTTTCTCCCTCAGAACTGACATGTTCATCGGAGGCACGCGCCTTCCTCTTTCTCTCTGCTGCCTGCTTCTTAGCTATGCTGGTCCCACTGGCAAATCTGGACAAAGTCTGGGCAACAGATGAAGAGGATGGCTTCAGGGAGGAAGAGGTAGTAGTTGTGCTGGCAGAAGATGATGAAGCCACTGGATCATATTTTTTTACAATCCATGAAGACAAAGGGTAATTTCTAATTTTGTTTTTGGAGTCTTTGTTGCCTTCTACATCAGAATAATCTTCACTGTCCTCTGTAACATCTGTATCATCTGTACTGTCCTCTTCTGTTTCACTGACATGGTCTTTAGAGTCCTCAGAATCACTCCTCTTTTGACCACTTTCCCGAGCTTCTTGGTGATTCAGCTCTCTGTTTGACTTGTCTTTCTTCTTTAATTTGTCAGATTTCTTTCCTTTTGACTCATGTGAGCTGAAACTTGTATTATCTGGTATAAGAAAACAAATAAGTTTAGATCAGTTAAGCAGTTCCACATAAAATTGGAAGTAGATATATACTGCACATTGTAAGTGAAACAATGGTCAGATTCAGATGACGGTTGTGTTTGCACCTGTGTCTGAGAACATATGTAGGACCTGCAGAGCATCTTCAACATTCCATTCATGTTCTTGCAGCACCATCCGCAGCTCCTACGACAAACAGACTCCAGTTCAGTACTGAAACTGACTTTCTGTGGCTCACCATTTTGCTGTGACATAATTGGACAAAGACACTGTTGCTTGGGCTCACATGCTGAACTCAAGTGTAACTGCTCAGCTAGCAAGTATAAAATCATGTTGGAGAAAAATGACCCCCAGTATGAAATCTCTTACTGTGTTACAGACCGTATGTGTACTCACTTCCTTGTCCTGGTCAGGAAATTTCTTCTGCAGTCTTCTGACCATTGCTTCCTGCTTCTCCCAGCTGGGTTCTTTGCCTTCATCTTCTTCCCCATCAGAGACCTTTCCGTTGAAATACAAAAAGGTACAAGCGTTACCACTTCAGTTCACAAAAACCTGAAATTTGCATTTGTTGCCCTCATCAGTTGTTATAAACATGGATCTATTCTTTATTTCTGTTTCAAAGGGGAAAAGGTGTTCCAAGCAACCTTTTGGGCACAATAGTAGCCCAATAGCATCGTTTTCATGCAGTATGATGACTGTGAAATCACTATTATAATGTTGCAAAGAAGCACATATTTTCAATTTGAGAACATGAAGACACTGTTAGAAGGCTTACCGCTGATGGTTTTGGCTTCTTGCTAGGTTGAATCTCACCACCGTCTTTTGAACTGCTGCTTCCATCCTGCTTTCTTTTCTTGCTTTTATTTGAGGCTTAGAGGACAAAACAGACAATGCTCTTAAAAAAAACAACTAAGAAAAAGATCCTATTCTTTAATAGTGTATCTTTAAAATACCATCTTTTATTTTTCACACCTAATCAACCTAATAATTACTTTTACACATCTATACAAGAGGTTTATGGAAAACTCGGCACTTCCCTCTTAGTTATAAACCTTCAAGCTAGAATGGTTCACAGGAAAGCATCAACTTAAGCATTACATGCTTACAAAAAGTGAAAGAAATATTTACCTTCTTTATCTCCGTATTTTAAAAGACAGGTAGCTACAGCCCCATCCAGCGTGCTAGTGCTCTTAACAATCTGAAAGGAAAACAGAAGATACTATGTCAAATGAACAGTGACTAAATTAGTGCCTAATATGTAAATACATTTTTTAATCATCATTATAAATTTTGCATAAAGCTGGTCTATATTTGGGAAATGTGCCAAAACAAAGTAATAAACAGGCTCCAGGACAAAATCATTAGGCTGTTTGCATTGCTCTACTCTGACTATGCTGGTTCTGCTATTGGTACTAGAGAAATTAAGATTTTTTTTAAATACTGAATAATTGCTAAAGCTTAAATAAATAAAATTTAATTTAGTTTAGGTATTCCCTATCAAGAAATCATTATTACTGCTAGCAGTCTAGAGTCCACACACCAATTTAAATCAAGTACATGAATATGAGTTAAGTAAAAGTAAACATTAGTGAGCTGATTATTTACTGAGCAACAAGTCAGTTCAAAAAATGTAGTCTCAAATGGTCAAAATAGCAGGGGTAGGATTAATTTTTCACAATAACACACCAGGAAAGCATTGGATAGCTATAGATAAGTAAATCCTAAAGAGGAGCTGTGCCAATGCACCAAATGTGAAATTCTAGGCCAATATGGATACGACTGCTTTAAATGACAATTTGGCCAACAGCTGTTACTGATAATAAAATTTAATTTGCCTTTATTGAATTTTGCTTTCATCCCTTCCTTTTATTCAAATAAATCTTTACCAGATAGCTATTTCTTTTAGGTCTTCATCACACCATCTTTGATGCAAAAAATATAAACAGCCATGTGACTTGCATATGGGCCCTTTTCACATTTCCGGGTTCGGAATGCGGAAGTGAAACGTAGCAGGGTAAAACGGCACGGCTGCACAAAGGAACAGCATAGTAAGTCCTATTGTAGCGTGCCTTTTTGCTCAAATAGCAAAAGAAAACAGCCACATTTGACTTTTCATAACTTCTCAAAAGATAAACATGTGCGAGTTAAATGGATGACGGCTATATTAGAAGGGAAGAAAGTGCAAAATTTACTGTCCAGCGTGGCAGTATGTATGTGTGCAGCCAGCACTTCAGGCCTGAGGAGCTTTATGTAAGAGCAGGAGGGAGCCGAGTTAGACTGATAAAGGGGTCTGTGCCATCACGATTTCCATGGAATAATTTTGGGATTCGGAGGGAAACTTGTCAGACACCGTACGAGAGGGCAAGTGCTCGTCTGGGTTCCCACATTGAAGCCGCCGTGGAAGAGAGAGACGTGCAGGATAGCGAAGCGATGCAGTGTGAGCCTACTGCTAATGTTATGGATCATGATTAAAGGCATCCCCCATCTCCTGGTGAGTAACGTTACATCTCGTATATAAATATACATGATAAAATAATGTAACACTCTTCTAATAAACAGCCTTGATCTAAATGTCCGGCGTACATACTGAAGATTGCATATGAGACGTAGTGAACTCCATTGTAGCGCGGCCAGTTTTACGCTGCTAAACTAAAGCGGAAACACGTCACCAAGCTCTGTGAAAAGGGCCCATTAGGGCAGTGGTAGCGAACATGGCTGGTGCCTGCTGATACAAATGTTTGACCCATATGTTGGTTAATGTCTAATGAAATTAGAAAAAGGATAAGAGTAAGAGACTGGATGGATGGAAATTGGTACCCATCCTTACGCAACACCAAAATCATAGCATTTCCCCCCAGTGTTTTATACTTGCAAATTAGCATTTCTTGCATTCCTGGCTTCAAATCCAACTGATATGTAAAGATACAAAATCTCTGTTTTACTGAGCCTCACCTCCAGTGCATCCCCTCTTGCCAACTGAGGAAACATATCCATTAGTCTGTTGATTTTGTCATCCAATTCATTGTCTTCGTCGTCTGTATCATCCAACACTATAGTTTGGGATGCCTTCGCTACAGGCTTCCTATAGAGGAAAAACAACAACTCTGTAATATAAGCAGCACGTGAGTGGCTGAATACACAAATTTAGCATGTACATACTTGGAATTTAGTGTTAATGACATCTTGGTCTTTGGTTCAGAAATGACTTCATCCTCCTCTAAATCAACAGTAAAGACTTCCTCAAAAACAACTCCTCTGGCGTGGGTTTTTGGTGGTGTTTTCACAGGCTTCATCTGGGCTGAAAATAAAGGTAGGAACATGTTGGTAGATCATCAGTAGACAAATGGACTACATTGGATATATTGAAAAAAAGGTTTGCAGTTAGTATGTTGTCTATATATTATACAAAGTTAGCAGCTAGTTTAATTTCTCAATATTCTGCTGCTTAACTCACACATGAGAGTATGCCTTCATCATGATTTATAGATCAATGTTATTTGAATGCATCAGGTGATACTGCAAATTTAGTGACAATTAAATAAACATTTAAATGCCAATGGAACCTCCTCCAAAGACATCTGAAGGCTGAAATTGAAAATGGTAGATATGCAAGGGACCAGCTAGATATATTGGCATGCAGGATATCCTCATAATATTCAGGATAGTGTGCGTTTATTGCAAAAAGATGACGATTAGTCTGCCATCATCTCAAAGCTCCAACAGATTTCTTAAATACCTTCACATTGTTGCTATTAATCTCAGCCTTCTATTCTGTGTGTGTGTGATATTCGGTCTTGTGATTTCCAGCCATACACAGGGACCTTAATCTCTAAATATCGGCCTTAGCACTGCTCCGGGTAGAAAGACATGCTTAGCTGTTAAAACCGCGTTACAGCCCTGCAGGTACTGCTAACGATAGCATTTGAACATATCTAGCTATGAGCAATGGAAGGCTAGCCTTATGTGTAGCTGCTGGTTACCTGGCTTGTTCTCCTTTTCAGACTCTGGACTTTTGGACCCGTTCTCCCGGTCCTTGTTGACTGGGTTCCGCTCAAAACGGAACCGGTCTAAATTGAACACACTCATTTTAACAAGTCCTTTCCGTGCCTATCAGCGGCACCTCTTTGTCTCTTTCTATTCAGACGTATTATTTTTTTTTCCCCGTCCAGTCGTGTGAAGCACGATGTGACAACCCGCTAACTAGCGTCAGATATTAGCATAAAGGCAAACAAAGCCGTGTCACTGCTCCGTTTTTAAGCGCATTCGCTTAAAATTGATCAGTAATATCACATGGAGTTTTTAACAAAGGCAGCTGTTCTACTTCCCGGTTATATATGCTGCATCCCGACTATAGCCGGTTTCCCGCGAACTCCCTCGGCCCTGGAGGAATCCAAGCCGGGGCACTGCTCATTGGTAAGAGGAGGAAGTGGGTGGAAACTCAGCGGTAAGTCATGAGAATACTCGGTTGCATACTTCCGTTTCCGCTCGGATTTACGAGCTACTGATATTATTATATTATAAAAATAAATGATATATATATAAAAATTATATTATAAAAATAATACGAACTGATACAAAGTATCAGTGTCTCATCGCGGTTCAATAAGCAGCGCTTTGCATTTATGGGCATAAGAGCAGGAAGGTCATTATCTTGACAGAGTTTTCAACATTGCTTATGAAACCAGTGAAGGATAAAAAACACCCGCCAGCAACGTTTGTGTTTAACCGTATCATTTGAATGTACGGCTCATTGACTGCAATGCGTCTATGGTCTAATTATAACTATATAATTTACAAGTACTAGTCTAGCCTGTGAAATGTGTTCAGCATGGAGGATTCCAGGTGTAAGGAACAGAAAAGGTGCAATAAAAAAAATAAAACACACACACACATACAGTACACACACACACACACACACACACACACACACACACCAACAAACAAAAAATCATTCTGGGTAGATCATGAAGAAAGATGGTGGGTTTTCTAAAAATCCAATAATGAGCATCAAACTACTGGATGCATTTAGAAAACAAATGGGATGACCCTTTTTTCCAACCCATATTTGTTTCGTAAGCAACAATGAGTTATTTGGAGTCATCTGACACAGTACTTTGCAAAAGTCTTGAATCACCATCATTTCTTTATATATTGCTTCCAATGAGCCAGACTTTCTTGTAATTTCTTTCAAAGTAGTCTTGAGCAGTAATTCTTCGGGCTTTCAAAAGTATATTGGATATTGTCTGCTTTTTCACTCATTTTCAGTACAGTCCGTTTTCAAAGGAATGCAGTTTATTTATTTTTTTGCTAGCCACTTAACACTGACCTATGAATTATTCAAGCATAAAAGAAGCACATGAGTCAAAGGATGAACCAGTATTGTGTCTGCACATAGCAGGCCATTTAGCAGGCCATTTAATTTTTTCCCATTTATTTAGTTGAATCTTCAAAAAATTGCCAAGATCACACACCAACATAACATAGTATTTTTGCACCAACAAGGTAAAAAGGTAAAAGAAATGAGGAGTAGCTCAAGACCTTAGCACTGTACTGTAAATAAAACATGCTTATATAAAAACTATATACATGCTTTGGAAAATGTGTTTCGGTGATTTGGAAATACTTTGTCCCCGTAATCTGGTAGTCAAGAAGCATATCATCCTGAGTAAAACCATGAAAAAGAGCAAAAGACAGTTGTGCATTCGCTGATCAGAAGAGGGCAGCAGATCCATTCTGTCTGAGATGGGACAAAAGAACCTTGAGGTTAACCTTCAAGACTGTTTAACTATCCCTTTGTAACTTCAGCATCTCCTGGAAGTGTGTTTTCTTTGCTCTCATTGAAGACCATGTAAAGAGGAGAGTACAGTTTGTTCTCATTATAAATAACTAGTTCTGCATGTTAAACGTCTCTGTCCAAGGTACAGCCCATTTGAACTGACAGAGTAACAAAGAGAGAGTTACTAAAGAAATATGGCATTTGTTAAATTCCAAGTCCTTCTGTTATATGGGACTCTATCAGGCTTTGCCATCTTAATTGTCCATTGTTGCATTGCTAACACACACAACAACAAGCCAGAGTAGATAACATCTTCATTTGGTTTTGATTGTCAAAGTCAACTGAAATTACCCCACCCCCCACCACCCCCACACACGCACACATACACAGAAATGTCAATCTTTTGTGCTTCAGAGGGGTGCATGGTTCACTGCAAATCAGTACAAAGTTATTTCTATATTAAATAAAGTTTTTATCCTGAGGTGAATTTTCCAAAGTGAAACCCCCCATCTGTAGGGCACAAAGGGGTCAGTGAATGGCTTTATGGGTATAAAAATCTTATGATATGGCCTTCACACCCTCCAGGCTTCAGATATGAGTACAAATTGAGTTATCTTGTGCTACAAATTTAACTTTGGTCATTTTAATGTAGCTCATAATGATTATCTCTGCCTTGTACAAGTAATAACCTAATTATAAGCAGATCTTTAAAAAGGCAGCGTAAAGTTGAGCCATGGGTTTACCATTGTTGAAACAAAGTTCCAAACAGCATATCAGCAAGTTATGGCATGAGATGAAAAGCATTTTTAATTTTAATGAATTACATATTTGAGAACATTCTGATCCTTTGTGGAATTATCTAATTTCCGTTTATAAAGGACGGTTCCGTTTATTCTGTGCAGAAGGAGAAAATGACAGAAAGAATTAAAGCCCTTTCTCTTATCAGTTTAGCTAACAGGTGACTTAAAAGTGATCAAGACTTCTACCTGATTTCACTTAGGAGTAGCCTTCTAGCTCATAATCTTTGCCCGCTCTCTGGCGGTATAGCCACCACAGATGGTGGGTGTAAGTGAGCATCCTGGGCATTGGCCATGACAATGGCAATTTCTCAGTGTGTTAGATTTAACTATTGCATGTGCTGGATGTCAAATAAGTTCTGCTATGATGGAGAGAACACCACTGCAGCTTTTTGTCATATTCAGCAACAAATTAATAATACCAGTGAACTGAATGCTGTGCTGCATTGTAGGGGTTGGAAAAGTGAAGTAATTGAAAAAAAAAATGCCTTATTATTTATTTATTTATTTATTGTGACCTTACGTTGTATGAGAGTACAGTTATTCAATATTTCAAATGCTAAAATATAACAAAAAATATATATTTTTAAACTAAGTGCTATTGTGTAACTAAGTCTTGCACGACACCGCACAAGAGTAAAAAATAATTTTCAGTGTGGCACTTTGTAGATGTTCTCTAGGCACTTGTCTCGCTGCAGGCTGCAATGAAAACAAAGTTATTTGCCCCCCCTCAGATCAGGTCGTTCTTTTTTTTTTTTTGGGAGAAATAGGTTTTAGCTTATTGTTTACCTTACTTGGTTTGGAAAGAACCAATATTTGTTTCCACAATTTTTTATACCTTAAGTGGCATTGGTCTGGGAAATTCAAACCTTTGAAATGTCTTTCCAACAGTACAGAAGTCTGCATCTATTTGGGACACTCATCCGAAGATTATCACCGGTATGTTTCAAAATGTTTAAAACTGTTTGTCCTCTGACGTGTCTTCTTATCCAAGAGAGGTAAATTTGTGAAGTAACAACAGTTAAGATGGAAACCCTTACGCGTCCAACTGGTCTGCCTGCCTGGGCAGTTGCACATGCGCAACTTGAATTGGGTTGACAGGTTGAGGTGACAGATGGGTTTAAACTGTATGTAATATGTAGACTGTGTGCATAGATTACGTGTCAGAGATTATCTGGCTACTTGGGTGTTGTCAGACAAACATACCTGTATGATATAATAAGTTGTGAACATTATGTAAACTCTAATTATCCTTTGAATGTTCTTCCAATGTAAAATCACACACTACTTTAAAACACCAACACACCTTTTACAGATGACACTTAACCTAATCACATCGTAATAGCCATTTTATAAGGGGTTTAAATTTGAGGTTTGATCGGGGATGATTGTTCATTATTAGTTCATTAGTTCCGCATTAGTTCATTATTTCCTTAGTTACAATACAATGCATAACGATTTGAGAATGGGCAGTTAATTGTCTTTGATGCTGCACAATTTGATGTGGCCTGTGATGCCCGTTGGGATGTTAGTTAGGAGGGGGCATTAGGCTTAGGAGCACACAGTTTTTCTACCGTGTGACTTTGTATGGTGATTATAGAATAAAAGTTTAAAATCGAAGAGACTTTTACTGTCATGCGTGTCTGGACTAAGTTACTGAGCCTGCAGCCCAAAGCGGCATGGACAAGACAGGAGAACTGCCGGTGCACACATAATATCACAACACTTGTGTCGGTACAGTGTTGATGGTTACGTTTGGTCATCTCATCACAACGCCTCAGCTGCCAATACAGCGCCATTTTGCCGCCTTACTGTCGCCCCCACCATCGTCATGGAGACCCTGTAAGTTATAGCATTGCTTGTGTGTATGTGTGTGTGTTTGTACTCTACCCAAAGCACAATAGACAGACTGACATAGAGTCTGATAGGGGTTGCGACCCTTCACAGCAGGATATTCAAACTGTGGCTCCTGGCTTCTCCTGTCTCCTGGTCAAGGTTTGTGTGTGTGTGTGTGTGCATTTTCCGTCTAAGTTAGTTATGTTTTTTTCCTTTTTTAGTTTTGCTTTGTCAGAGCTGTTGCGTGCATGCTTGTCTAGATAGAATCGAGCACACGCACATCAAAAACAAAGGCAAGCAAGTGTATCTGTGTTGGTGTATCCAATCCACCAACACAGATATATAAATTACAAGGCTGTCGCAGTGGCGACGCAAGAATCATTTATACTGTGGATGTTTTTATGGATGTTTTGGCTGGAGTCAACAACTCAGACAAAAGTATGGAAACATACGGCAAAAGTGAATCAGGAGATATGACATCCTCCTGCTTTAAAAAGAATTATTAGTGTGACATAAACTTGTGACTTAAGACAAATATTGCTTGCACTTCTCATACTGTACATGTAAACAGTGCACATGCACTCCTGTAAAAAAAAGTGTAAAGCTTGCATATGCATATTTAATTTGTAAATTATGTGCACGTTTGAATATTTAGTGCCTGTGTCAAGTGCATGTGTAAGTGGATTCATTACATGCATGTCCGCGTGTGTGAATTTTTAAGGTTGACCCATCCATGATGTCCCAGTGGACTTGTCACAGTGTCTGTCACCACCCAGTCACCGAGGCGCCCAACTTGGCCGAGACCCGACGGCGGCAAGGAGCACCTTGTCACCGTGGTAACATGTCTGGGATGTACAACACCCCCCCCCCCCTCCCGGCGCCCTCCCACCCTGCCCTACCTCACCCCTGC
>VUQK01028494.1:4522-17114 GCA_015106715.1 Bujurquina vittata | reverse complement strand
TAGATTTTCCTGTCTGTCCCGACGTCATAACAACCAAAGGCAACGTTACACAATTGCACACCGTCTTGTTCCAAATGTCACCGTAAGGTTGTTTAAAGGGCATGAAGCAGATGGGGAAAAAAATCCCACTCATATATAATTGTCACTTATTTCCCCCCCCCTCACCCGCAGAGCTCCTACCATACCCTCCATTTCCCTCTCACTCCCTTTCATGTGGAGACTAAAGCCAGTCTCAATTAAAGTCACTGTCAGCTGTCACCCTGACAACCCTTGAGAAAAGCAACTATGAAACTAGCACATGCAAAACTGGACCATCGGTTCACAGAAGGGGGGGGGAGAAAACTCATCTGCACGCTTAAGTCCTAGTTTCCTGACCTGCTGCTTAGAAAAGTGGTTGCACCGGGACGATTCAAATCTATTTTGTTTTGTAAACTGTATAAACCCAATCAGGAAACATTTAATAATGTAGTGGGTTATATCAAGTGTGGACCAGCATTCAGATAGCTCATCCATTCCTCTGCTTATCCAAATCAGGATTGGGGGTGTGGGGCTGATCCCAGCTGTCACTACCGTCAGGGCAAGAGAGACAGTACACCCCGGGAAGGTCACTAATCTCCCACAGGGCTCACAGAGACTCACACACAGAGACTCACACACAGAGATTCACACACAGAGATTCACACACAGAGATTCACACACAGAGATTCACAACCATTCACACCTGCGGTCAATTTAGAATCACTAATTAGCCTGACCTCATACATGTCTATGGACTGCGGGAGGATGATGGAGTACCCAGACGACCCCACGCAGAGAGGAGTCGAACCCAGGACCTTGTTGCTGGTGCTATCACGCTACTGTGCCACCCCTTCTGATAGATCAAATAATGCTTTTAATTCACCACCTGCAATATACTCTTAAACTATATCTTAAAAATATGGGAAAATGTCACTTTTGACATGTTAATTTGGTCTGACAAAAAAGTAACCACAGACAGAAGAAATGAAATTATCATTTCAGTAATTCTGAGTCAGAAAGATGGGAGCAGCTGAATGAGGCTGAACTGCCAAACACACAAGATCTGTGTCGACGCTGACCCCAGCACATTTAATCATAATTATCACTTCAGAATTTAATATCAAAGCAGCCTGTTGTTACATCTGAGTTTGATACAGTATGTAAAATCTAACTGAACTAGCACCAAGTCTCAATACTTGCACAAAACCCAGACAGAGATTAGCAGCTTGTAAAACACAGAGTGCATGATGAGGATGCCCCCCCTCCCCCATCCTTTTTTTTTATTTTTATTTTTTATTAGGAATGATGTGTGCTCCTCGTTATGATGATTTCATGTGACGCTGTACAGCAGATTAATGGGACGGGAGTGCAGAGGCTTCAGGATTTGCCTTTGAATCCTTCGGTTTTAAAGATTTATTAAAGCGATTTACTGACAGTTGCCAGTATTCCCACTGCGGCACAGAAAATAACTACCAGTTGTTAATTTGGCAAACTTTATTTTCCAAATTGTACGCCAACATGGTTTAAAGCAGCACTTTTGTTGCTGCAACAGTGGAACTCAGTCTAACACTGCTGAGCTCTGCGTGCGCCGTTTGTTGAATTTACTCGCGAGGACTGAATACCCGCGCTGGCGAAATTCAGTTATTTGCGTGGATTATGTTTTTTCCCCACGTATAAATAGAATTCCATACCGGCGGGGTTGCTCTGTACTGCGTGGCTCTCTGCACTCCAGTTCTTGACACTTGGAAACACTGTATCCCGCTTTGTGAGCAACAATTCTGATTGTAGTTTTACCAAAAACCAAACTGGTTTTCACGGGACTGTAAAAACTAAAAAGTCCACTTTCTCTAAAATGAAACGGAGAAGCTTGAGGAAATAAATAAATCACACACTGCTGCTTTCAGTTTAAGCTCTGCTGGATGACACTAAGCTTGTGAATATGAGGGGAGGGTAAACTTTGAAGTGGGCTTGTTGCCAAGCAACACGGTAAGCGCTGGAAAGACTGGCGATGGTGGTGGTGGTGATGGTGAGGGGGGCATTAGGACATTAGAGCAGCATGTCTTATTGATTTCACCCACAGATAACAAAATAACCTTTTGGTCCGCTGCTTGGTGTGTGTACAGGAAAGGATACATTCCCAAGATGACAGCCTCGAGGCATTTGATTGGTAAAGACTCCCTGATCATCTCTCTCGCTGTCTCCATTAACCTGAATGAGGAGGAGAGGAAGAAGAGGAAGGGAGGATTCAGAAGCAGGAAAGGGGAGGTATCAGTGAAGAAGGAGAAGCAGGAGAGATGGTTATGGCGTAAAGAGAAAAGAAATAGAAACAGGAGACAAACAGAACAAGAAGAAAAATCAGTGAAGGGGGAGGGGGCAGGAGATAGATGAGGAAGACAGCAAAAGAGGAAGGGGGGAAATACAAGTCATTTTCAAAGCAATATTAAATACGGGTGCATTTCAAAAAAAATTTCTTTGTCTGTTTTCTCTCTGTGCAAGGTGAAAAATAGGATGAAATTGTAAATTAATTAAAGCAGGCCATGCAAGACTCAAGTGCCATGTCAAAATAAGAATAAGATTCAATGTGAGTCAACTACAATCAATAATTACTTTTTAAAAATACAAATTAAAAGAATAGATGGAGTTAAGCTAAGAGTGTCAAAAATATCAAATCCATATTAAAGCTTCTGGCTGTTCCCTTATCCTCAAGGGGCCACAGATTTCAGCAAAAGACGACGCTGATGAGGCAAAGAGGATTTCCTAAGGCAGGTCATCCCACAGCCGAGGAGCCCTGATGTAAAATTACTGAGGTTTTACTTCTTACTGATAGGCATGTTTTGTTCAATATCTATAAATAAAGAAAAGTATCCATCCACTTTCTACCACTTATCCTTTGCAGGGTCACAGGGGGGTTGGAGCGGGGTTCACCCTGGACAGGTTTTATCAAGCCATAGTCAGTGTCAAAGCTGCGGTTCACTTACCCACACAGTGGACGGCTCTTCTTGATTTCAAAGAACTGTGTTCCTGTGTGGTTGTATCTAATAGAAATGTTAGGGACAACAGCATCTTTACATCACTACAATGATGGGCCTCGGTTCCTGTTGACACCATGACTGCGGTGATCAATTAAAAGTCTATAAGAACCACAGATGAGACGAGACAAGCAGAACTAGCTTCACCCGACAGATACAAGCTTATATTGTCACACCTGTTGTGCTTGTGTTAAAGGATACTGCAGGGCCTTCATGAAGTTCTGGACGGCCACCAGCCAGTCTGGAACCGACATGGATGGTTTGAATGTTGGAATTGATGGAATTGGATGCTGGAGAGAGACAGAGAGAGCGCATTAGACATTAGTTCAGCAACATTTCCAGTAAATCAACATGTGGTAACGCTCAGAGCCCCCAAACCACCTTCCACCATCTTTAAAAAGCTGCATTCCTAATGTGCCGTGACTCATTGCATCTCATGCAGCTGACACACACCCGATGCTCCACTGTTGCTGGAAAAAAAAAAACAAAAAAAAACTTCCAACAGGCACATCCACAGATTAACTTCACATTAAAGAGCATTAATTTAATGTTGCAGATCTGAATTCATGCAACCAAAGCTTCCAGTGGTACAATTGTGCAGTTCACAGCTTCCTTAAAACTATGCTGCTATTATTTTTAAGAGATGGCCTTGTTGGGGAATAAGAGTCTTTTTTTCTAATCAAGAAAGGTGGAAGACAACTGGCTGTATGGAGACTGAAGTTTGGTCCAATCACTACTAAAGAAACTTATAACTACCATCTCATCATTGCTGACTGTTTTGAGACCGTTTGTCTGGTTGATTATTCGGATTTTGTTTTTCCTCCTGTTCAGATGACTATTAAATTAGCTGCCAACAACATTCCTAGTGGTGAACCACAGGAAATAATATGAGAAGATGACACATGACATGAGCCAGTCTAACCCAAGTTATCAAGGTCATGTGGTTTGCGCCACTTCTACACCCACAGAAACCCACATTGTGAAAAGCGGCATGTGGTGAAAATAAACTCACGCCGCTGCTTTTGCAGCTGCTTGACCTCAACAAGAACGACAACAAAGAGGAAACAGCGGCTGCAGATGTGGACGCACAAAAGGACATGACCACACCAGCAGAGGGTGAGTCAGGCTCAACTACAGAACAAAACTTCCTCACACACAGGCAGGCCTGTGTGTGTGTGTGTGTGTGTGTGTGTGTGTGTAGGAAGGGTGAGCCTCAGCACAAGCCCTATCATTTCCTGTGGGGTTTTGCTCCATTCTTTATTTACAGCATATAAGGGGAAGTGAAAAGGAGGACAAAAGAACAATATGGTTACAGTATGGTTACATGTCACACTATTTTCTGTTTCTCATCTTTATTTCCCATAAAGAAAGATTTGCAAATAAAAGACGTCAGAAAAGTTTGTCGTATTCATTCATTTGTTCCATTATCGTTGGGCTAAACTATAAAGTCGAGGGACATGGGTACTACACATACAGTCCAGTTTTTCCTACACAGGAGATATTTCATCCACATTCTTCACTTCATGGGCTCGGGCATCTTTGATAATTTAATCACTACTGCGGTCATACCGGTCAGTGCCTGAGACGGGGGATCAGATAAATGTGCATGGAAGGAAATTTTTATCAAGTTATGGCTATTGAATTTAGGGTACAGAGTACTTTCTTCAGGACTCAGTTCTCCATTTTGGTGTCAGGCACGTTTCTGAACGAACAGTCTCAGCCACATACGGACAACTTTCAACCAAGAAGACCATGTGATAGTTTGTGTGTGTGGGACAACCTGGAAAAAAAGTGACATCATGGCCGCTGGCATGAGGTGCACTTTGGTGTTGCTTGAGCTTGTTGTGGTGCTCCTGATTTTCTCCACCTGGTGTGCAGAGCGTGGCCTGAACTGCCATTTATGGAGGCTCGAGTGTGGCAGCAGGTCAGACTAGAAGAGGCATTTCTATGATACATCCATGTAGGAGCACAGAGGTTCCAAGAGAGGGATGTGTAACCATTTACCATTGAGCCAGTTTCTGATTTCACAGCATTATTTTGATACTGATCCACAGACTAACAGGGATATGGAATAATAGACAAGGAACAAAGACTTCCAAATTAAAGGAAGTATGCAACTGCAGCATGGTATATTTCCTTGTGCCCAATCTCAAAATGATGGAAATACAAATTTCTATGTGCAGTCGGTTTCTTGGCAGAGGACTAGGCTGTATGGCACAGCTAAACTGACATGATCAAAATGCTTATGTGGGAAATACAGCTTAAATGAAATTAAAACACGTCAATAAACTCTATACAGTGTATTTGTTTTGCCCTCAGGATTCTCATTTCCCCATCTTAGTGAATCCGAGCTGAAGGCATCCTAAATCCGATTGCTTCTTCTTCGTCTCCTGGCTTATCGATATTTTATGATTTAAAACAAAGTCCATTCTCCAGTCCTTGCTTCACAGAGCCTTGAGGGTTGCACTGAACACACAGCTACACAATCACCACATAATGAGCCAGTGGCCAGTCTGAAAAATTTTGAAAATGTGCCAAACCCCGAGTCAGTACAGTCCCTGAACAGTGCGCAGGTTACACACCCAGATGTTTAATCCTACATCTGACAAAGATCACCCAATAAAAATCTACATGTGCGACAGGCTAAGTGTTTATTTTGCCAATTAACTAATATTTTCATACAGGAAAAAAACAGCTTTAACTCAGACAACAGACTGATGAGCCAGCCTGTCGCTCTTATGGTTAGGCAGGTCAAAGGTCTTTCAGTCTATAAACCAGTCCACCAGCTGGCCAAAACAGTAAATAGCAGGTTTTACTACCACATAATCTCCTGTGTAGTGAAATCCTTATTAAGACGTAATGCAGCAGCTGACACACACACACACACACACACACACACTCTCTCTCTCTCTCTAAAGCTGCTTTTGTACGGGTGGGGGAGTGAGAGGAGTGGTGATCTCTCCGTTATCATCCTCCCTTCTCTTCTGTTCTCCTCGCTACAGTAAAATGAGGATGCTGACTTTCACAGCTCGATGTCCTCCTGAGACATGTATGAAGCAATCGCATTGGACATATGTACAATATATAGCACACTATATTAACTAAATTATACTACAGGCAGCAAACAGTGTCAGGAAACGGTGACCTTCGCCCGTCTCCATTAAGAGTTCAGCTTGGAGAGCATCAGTTCAGAGCCCCAGTTTAGAACGGTAATTAATCTGTCACTGCTGCTTTTCCTGTTTCCCTCCCATACCACTCTTCTCTAATCTTTTTTCCTTTTCTCCACCCTTGCTTTTTCTGTCTATACAGTTTGCTTTTTCCTTCTCATTTCATTCTTATCTCCCATCTTTCCCCCTTTTGGCCTCGCCCTGTTTTTCTCCATCTTCTCTTATCACCTTGTCCACCCACCCTCCTCATCTTCTCCACCTCTACAGTCCAGAGCCAGCGTGCAGGCACGGGTCATTTACATCCACCGGGTCCAAACGTTCCCTCTGCTGAGACTCAAGGACTGCAGTCCCACCCAACAGCACAGACAAAATACAAAGTGACTGAAAGCAGGGAGACATGGAGGACATAATGACAGCCCTGGTTTTTGAATTTTAAACTGTTTGATGGAAACGAGGGATGGGTGGAAGAGGAGAGGAAGTGGACGGGCGTAAGCTGAGCAAAACAAAATCAATGGCATAAATAACACAGTCAGGTATTGCTAACAAATTCTTAAAGTAAAGCTAACAACTCATTTAGCTAGCCAGGCTGCCTTCCAAATATTTTTCTTTCACAGCTCTGCAGATGAGCGTTTCTGTATCATTAATGCATTGTGGGTAATGCTAAGGTGACAGACACTACAGACAGCAGTGTCCTCTACAACCTTTAAAGCCCTTTTGCTGCGTGCGCTTTAAATATTAAAAACAACAAAGCGAGATGGTACGTGGGAGAACCACAGATCATATTTCCTGTTGTTATCTTTAGAGGGGGACATCCCCAGGAATGCCTTTTTCTCTGTGTGCGTCTGCGTGTGTGTGACACTGATGATTAATCCTCAGCATAAGACCTGCTTTTTTCATTTGGCTGTGTAAAAAGTAATGACAGCCTTCCCTGAAGACTTCCACTTTTTCACTGCACACAGCAGTACTTAAACTGTAGCTTGTATCTGCTGCAGGACTACGGTAATCACACAAAAAACACCTTCTGGAAGATTACTGCTGCTGTCTGTAATTCTTCAGAGCACATCTGTCGGCACTAATCCTCGGCAGGCGTCCATATGTATCGGCGTCCAAGCCGAAACATCTCGGCTCTGAAATACAGACACAGAGATGTCTGTAATTCAGCAGCACTGCTTTACTCTGACCCTGAGACGTATAAGGTCATATTCACCAAGATATCCCACAATAATATAATAATAATTCTGGCAATCTGACAGCTTTGGATTTTTTTTTTTCCTCCTTTCTTGTTATGTCACTGAGGTTGTTGAGCTGTGGTAATGCTAAAAACGTCTAGTTTAACTGTAATCTGTTAAGGCTACCCAAAATACATCAATTCCATTGTCACAGGATGGAAGAGAAAAAATTAAATTCAGTACAAACTTTCTCCTGAAAAACTTGATGGAAAACATTTGAGAATAAATAGCCATTTTCTCCTTTGTGAATGTGCCTTAAAAGCAGAGGTGTGGGGCATCGGTATGATTCACTGGACTGAGCAGGTGGCCCACATGCTGAAAGGCTGCTGTAGGGGTCAGGGTTTGACCCTGCCTGGGCCATTTCCTGCATATTGAGCTCCCTGCCTTCCTGCCTACTCTACTTGTCCTGTCAAAAATAAAGACTAACAAAAAAAAGGGCATCTCTTTCTATTCAACACTTCTGCAAAATCTTCAGGCACCAGAAGGTTCAAACCCAGCAGATTTCTTGCTCTGAGGCGCCGAGCTACATGGGTAAAGCAACGCGCGATTTGGGGTCCGGTGTAGCCCCGCGGGTGGGCCGCAGGGAACCAGAAGATCTCGCATCTCGACAAAGCAACCGATTCTCCTCAGGTGGTGAGTGGCAGGAGCATGGGTCTCAGTGGATGTGTAGCTGCCTATGCAAGAGCAAGCGTGCAGAGCTGCAAGGTGTTTAGTTTGAGTAGTGGAAACAGATGAAAAGTCCAAGATAAGCTCATCCTCGAGTCACACGTCTTGCTTCAGTCACATCATATTGTTTTGTAAACCTAAGTAAGCAGGCAATGTCCACACACAGCCATAATGGTGATGCTAAACATGAGCTAGCAGTGGAACTGGCTGGGCTAAGGCATTTCTCAGTAGAGTAAAATCCAAAGTGTAGGACAGCATTTGGTTCTTAGCGTAAGAGTGAGGACCAAAGTGTAGTGATTTGAATTAGTAAACTGAAACTGGAAGAATCACAACCAAATGTCAATCAGCAGGTCTGCATTTTTATAAAAATGGCTAGTTGTCTCAAATTTCCCTCGATTCTAGCCTCTAATCAAAAGAATATTGACTCGTGGGATATTAATGAATGGATTAAATTAAGCTGGATTCGGTCTTTTGTAATAACCTGAAAAGATTTCACCTTTTAGCCAAGTTTAGAAGAGAGCGCATTTTTAAAGGCCGTGACTGCCCGACCAGATTTATCCCAGAGAACAGGGGCCGTGGATATCTGGCGCTTCAGGGGATGGGAGTGCAAAGGAAATGAAAAGCAAGTTTACCATTCCCCTCTAGTGACAGCATCTGTACACTTAGATTTAGTTCATGTGCCACTGACCAGTGTGACCACGCCGCAGATGTAGCATAACAGGACACATGACAGGAAATGAAATCAGACTCATGGTTCAGCAACTTCAACCTGTCACGTTGCGCTTTTAGGAGTTACCTCAGAAAAAAATCTGTAAAGGCTTGCAGCTTTCAAAGACACCATATTCTGAATTAAAAAAAACATTTTTTCTAGCTTTTGTTGTACAACAGAGATTTTTCCTGTGAGGCGTTTTCACTTGTTTTGTTTCCCCGTCAAAAGCCCTTTAGGTCGTCCAGTTGGTATTCAGAGATTATCCACCACCTAGATTGCATTAGAGGGATTATTTGGGTGCTGTGGTATTCTGTTAATGAGGGCACAGAGAATCGTGACGAGGATTCTGGTCAGTGACAGTAACACTGACCTATATTGTGTAAAGCACGTCAAGCAGCCACATGCTGCATTCTGAAAATAAAACTTCATAATATTTCTTTAGAAAGTGATTAAAAATGTTCTTCTCACCACTGGTCTCATTGTCTGATTTACACCTCACAAACAGCAGCTGTTACAAATTTCATATAAACACAGATTATTAAATTCATATTAATACAATAAATTACAAAGTTTCAGCCTTCACTGTTGGTCCTAATAGGAGAACAAAACCTTATCACTCTCACGTTCTCTTCGCCTGCCTAAAGGCTTACTTAACCCATCTGGGTTAACTGTGACTGTATCAGTGGTAACCACTGGTTTTACACTTCTCTCACACACACACACCAGCAGCAGTATCGTGTTGCATATCAACAGTGCTGCAACGGAAACCAACTGTCAATGCAACTACCTGCATAACGCACCTAAACAAGATATTACAAGAGACAGAGATACGAATGGAAATCCACGAAAACAAATAACAGCAAAAATGGTGGCAGAAGTATAACTTCCAGGGTAAATGTCTTTATTTATTTATAGGTAAATCAGAGTTAACGTGTAATTCTTAACATTAGGTAACGTAGCCAGCAGAGCAGCCTGATGTGTCCCGGCCTGCTCTGTTGTTTTATTTAATGGTTATTTGTGAGACACAAATATATGACATGAAATATGACAAATTAGAAAACAAAACAATCATTTTGAAGGTTTTAAAAATATATTTGTTCATGTAAAACTGTGTTTACATTTTGTTAATATTATTACCCCTCTAAAGACTGTAAGTTGTAGAGTATCGTACAATCACATCTGCCCCCAAAACACAGAACTGATTTCATCCAAGTAGCTCCATAATTACAGTCTCTCTTTCTTTTTGGTGAAAACAATACTGGATATTTCTACATTTAAAGACAAAAAAAAACACACACACACATATGTGCAGTCTCTATGTTTGGTTGATCTCTATTGGTGTGTTTGTTTGTGTGCACTGACTCAAAACCTGCTGGTGTCCTTCTGTCAAGAACACAGTAAGGGAATTTGGCACTACCGGCCAACCAGGTCACTAATGACCACATGGCCAATTAGCAGAGCTAAACAACAGCCAGATTCCCTCCGCCTCTGCCCGAAAAACAACAAGCATTCATCCAAATCACTGATGGGAAAACTATGAGGAAAATCTGGGCCGAGGGGCCTCAAGAGTAACAGACAAATGAATGTGTGTATGAACTACTCTCACACTGGCTACTCAGGAAAGCAGAAAATGAGGAATGAAACAGCACAGAACAGCAGTGCACCCATATATATATATATATATATAAATATATATGGATCAACTGTAGAACCACATATCATTGAAGAGCTTAATGCCACTTCAAGCCTACACAATAATTGTGTTTTTGACATGAATTTTTAAGTCTCTTTCTAGCCTGTCTCTATTATTTCAGCGCATAAATATTTAAAATCAATGCAACACCCTGCAAACAGCCAGGTTATGATAATAAGCCTGTGTGTGTGCGTGTGTGTGCGTGTGTGTGTGTGTCAGAAGTGACACTGAGTCACACACAATGTGACAAATCCAAAAAGCAGAACTAACTTCAACTGACAGGTATAGTGGCTCAATTTAGCACTACTGTTGTCATGGTAATGCCATGCAATTGTGTATGTGTACACCTGAGCGTGTGTATCTGAGAAACAACAGAGTGTGAAAACAGGTTGACATTAACACCTAAGGCAACCATTATGCTGACAACTTGGAGACACAAACTCCTCATTAAAGTTGGACCCGTATTCGCAGCAGGAGTTTGGAGAACAGTTAGGTTTCAGTATTTTAAGATGGCATGTCTGCAGAGACACATACTTCTAAAAAAGTTATCAATATTAATGAATGATCCATACAGCCGTACAGTCATCTAGCTGCAATCAAGGATTCACAATGCAAAAGAGTTTCACTTTGATTCATTAAGGAAATAAGTTACAATGAATAACAGTGATTGTTTGCAGCTCTGGATAAGTTACTGTCAACAACAGTTCACTTATCTTTTGCAAAATGCCAAACATCCACTTGTTTAAGCTTTGCAAAGATGAAAATATACTCAAAACTTGTTCTGTACAATAAATATTTAAGACTGCCTATGCATTCATCCATTTTTAACTACTTATCCAACCAGGGTTGTGCTGGAGACCATCACAGTTGCTATAGTGAGTGAGGCATTCCCATTTAACCTAACAAAGTGTAGCACCTGGAAAAAAAACGTATGAAAAGTCTGCACAATGCCAACTACTGCACCATGTCACTGCCACATTTAAGTATTTCTCAGCTATAAAACAAGTCAGTCTAGTCCTAGAGAGATAGGATCACACCAGCCTCAGTGCCAGTTACTTCTCAAATCACTACAGAACATGGCCTTCATTTTTTCATGTTGACAGGTAGACATGCAAACACCTGCCAAAGTACTCAAAAGTGCTTTAGTGGTACACGCATACAAGGTAAAAACCATTCCAGCCTCACTGTTGTGGTTAGTATGACAAACACCTCTGGAACACACAAATGCTGGAAAAAAATCCAAACAAACCAACAAAGGTCTAAGAGTGACGTCTGGTATAATTAATGAAGACATTTGTTCCACAAGCACTGAAGGATAACCCAGTCACCCAGCCAGCTGGCTTACCTTGACAAGGTATGCAGCATTTCGTATCCTGTCCACCATCTCCTGGCCCTCGGGGTGCACAGCAGCCACATGGGACCACATCCTCTCCCAGGTGACACTTTCAATTGGAAAACCCGACCGGTTGACATAGAAAAGCACTCCTCCATCCTTCTCCTCTTCCTCCTCAGGGGACCTGGAACTGTTGTCAGGGGGAGACACAGAGGACTCCTCCTGGGTGCTGCAACGGAGGAGGCAGTGCGAACTAGTGCTCTTGGACCGGCCATGCCTGCTTAGTTTGGCCGGGGAAGTGCCAGTCCGGCTCGGGGAGTTGGGCCCGGTCATTGATCCCAGGAAGAGGAGGAGGAGGAAAAGTTAGGATAGGCAATCCTCCTCCAGCTACAAGAGCTTCTTCTTGTTAGCCAGCATTGCAAAGCACATGTTGATCTTCAAGGGCTATCCTGGCAAAGGGGGGGGCAAAAATATTAACTCTACTATGCTATTTAAATCAACAATACATGTGCACGACTGCACAGCAAAGATCACTGCAACAAGTGTTTGTGTAAAGATACAGTGGGGACTTTTCCAGGTACTTCCCACTGAACTGTTACAAAAAAGAATACCATTGCCATTTCTACTTAGGAAGAGGAATGACAGCGATTTAAAAAAAAAAAAAGGTTTAAAGGGACCCCAAATCCTCCCAAATGGCAGCAGCAGTTGACAGATCAAACAACAAATACCCCCCCCCCCCAAAAAAAAA
>VUQK01028489.1:93002-104625 GCA_015106715.1 Bujurquina vittata | reverse complement strand
CCAGTGGCGGATGCTGGTCTTTCAAGGAGGGGAAGCTCAATTTTGACCTACATCATAAAATGGGTCGGTTTATTTATACATAAATTCTACCCTCCGTTCCTTTTCACGAAAATGATCTGTGACCCTGTCGTACCAACAAGGCGTCTTTTCCAGGGACTTGACTAGTGTCTTCTCAATGGCCAGCAGAGCTAGGCTGCTTAAATGGCCTTGGCCCATGGTGTTGCGAGTGTAAGACTTGAGCCGCTTTAAACAGGAGAAGCTCCTCTCTACACCTGCAGATGTAGCTCCAATCGTTGCCACTAATGGACAAGACAAAGAAAATGCCGCTAAGAGGATTAGGAAAGTCTCCGGTTCAACACAGAACAGAATGAAAATTAAAAAATGCTCCCACGGAGGTTTACACCTGATTCGCTCATTTCGCTGTCAATCAAAAAGTGATTCAGCCTCAGACAGATCATCCAATCATCACGCAGAAGCTGAGCGTCCGGACCAGCCGAGGCCAGTCCACTGCCCCATAGACCCTCAGAGACGCTGAGCGTCTGATGGGCGGGACAAAGCCCAGCATTTATCCAATGACTCGTCTCGTTTCGCTGCACTCTTTGCTTCGCTGCTGAACTCTGTGGACGCTCACCATCCACACTGTTTAAAGCACTGAGAGGCTGCGGGAATGAGTGAGAGGAAAGCCGCGTCGTTACCAGTGATAAGAAGCTGATTGTGAACAAAACTTGAGCCCGCTGTAGCGCATATTTAGTCAATGACATGTACACACAACAGTATATATTTGATCACTTACTTTTTGACATTTTAGGGGAAGCTGAGCTTCCCTTGCAGTCTTAGAGCAATCGCCTCTGGTCTGCACGGGCAAACCCCAAATCTGAAACTGAGCACAGCCATTCAGCGCTATTCATTGTTTGAATTATCAATGCAACAGGACACAAAAAATACACAGCAAAATACACCTGTCAGTCACATGTTCCAATATTTTTGCTCACAAGGAATGTGGATTGGTTCAGACAGAAGGTGCTATTTTCTGAACTGTGTATCAGATCCAGATGTAAATACCTGGATATAAAAGCTGAGATGTTGATCTTTTGTCTCATATTCATCTTTAAATGTTAAACCCAAAGGTTTTCAGTCTACAGCAACACACACACACACAAACACACACTGAACTAGCTTTGTGAGGACTCAGCCACCCTACAATAACCTTAACCATCATACCTAAATTCCTGTGACCTGAATATTAAAACCAAAGTGAGGATTGGTTGTCCAAATATATCATCAATTCACCAAACCTAAATTCATCCTCACACCCAACCTTTCTTATGTAAGACATGATCTTTCGATCGTCCAAAGGGTTGTCTCCTGTATTGAGGGCTCTCTTTCTCTTCTGTTCTCTTCTCTCCTCACTTTATATTGTCAATTGGAAAATGCTGATGTGTCATCCCCTAATTATGAAAAAGGGACAGCATCATTGGTCTCCTGTTAAGGCAGTGCTTCTCAAATCCAGGCCTCGTGGCCCAGTGTCCTGTAGGTTTTACCTGTGCCCATGATCCAACACATTTGCATCAAATATAGAAGTCATTAGCAGGACTCTGGAGAACTTGACTGCATACTGAGGAGGTGATTCAGCCATTTGATTCAGGTGTGTTGGATCAGGGACACATCTAAAACCTGCAGGACACCGGCCACAAGGCCTGGATTTGAGAATCACTGTGTTAAGTGGAGAGGAAGCCAGACAGAAATTACCCTAAAAAAAAGATCTATATGTACTTCAAGAAATTTATTAAATTACATATACATTCAGTAAAATAAGGTATCAATTGCATGTGACTTTTTTCTTCAGGAGTTAGTTGCCTTTTTTTCCCGAGACTATCTGGTAATCTTATCCTCCACCACATGGATTCTCAAGATTTCCTCCTCTGAGAAACTGAAAGATGGTGTTTATTCACAGTACATCTGTCATTAAGTGAATTATTGCCATCAGAAATAGACTCAGCAGTAGATGGGGGTGAGTCTTTCCTATCACCGTGTTGAAAGGCTTCACAGAAATGTACAGTATGGTGGACATGGGCTACAATATTCTTGCGGCTTATAGATACAGACTGGACATCTTTTTAGCCTTTTGCAGTTTTGCACATGGTCTTGGCTCCATGGCCAGGAGGTTAACGGGGGAAGAAAGGTTTTTACCATCTTTCTTGGCCAATCTAGTATTGGGCTGTGGTCAAGTCACTGAAATGATCCCTGAAGGACTACTTGAGGCTTGAAGTCCAGTTAAAAACCAGCCAAAGATACGTCAAAATGATCATCTCTTCCACAGGTGCTGGTGCAGGTAAAAATGGAGACTACACTGGTGCAGCCCTGACAGCTCATCACTGCCTCTGTTACCTGTTGAAGATCCAGCTCTGGATTTTTGGCTAGCTTTGCAAAGATTCGATGTTGTGTTAGCAGTATAAAAACCAACTTTTGTGCAATAAAAATAAAGTAGTGTCCATATCCTCACTTGTCAAAAGCTGCAGACCACGCCGCCATTTTTCTCCTGGACATGAACTGAAATCAGCTGATTGAAGCACAAGTGCAAAATGTAACAGGTACGTTTGTTTTTTTCTTTCTATCAGTTATCAGTTCTGCAGATAACTGAAGAATGTTTGTAAAAAAAAAAAAACATAATTAGAGCCATAATGTGATTACTGGATTACTGAAAAAAATAACATGGCCTGCTGTGTGGTACAGATCATCCATTTATTCTGTTCTCCACTTTAGGTGAATAAAACTCTGGTGTTTTATTGGTTACTTATTAATTAGCATATGTCTACAACAAGCAGTTTTTTGCTAATTAATAACCTGTACAGTTTATGGATACAGCATGCTAACCAAACTTTCTTCCATTAGATCACAACTTATCATAACTTATATCCTATCTATAATCTCTGCGCTTTAACAGAATTACAACAGCGGGTCTCCATTTGCATGCACAGTTGACGATGCTGCAGTGTATACAATTCACCTGGTCAAGATTTCACCTTTGCAGGGGACGTAGCAATTCTACAGCAGCAAATATCTCCTTCCCCTTGCTGCAGACTTTGCTTGTTGACCTTTGTGGTGAACTCTGTGTACTTTGAGAGTGATGCATAAGAGGCAAATTTGACTTTCTTAAAAATGGCAGCTTAACGTATCCAGCCATAACATTTGAAATACATTAAGACTGACTGAATTCCTGCCACACACAATGGTGTGAAGCAGGAATTCAGTCTTGAACCCGAAGGGGAAAGTTTTTACCCAAATGTGTAAGACGAGATTAGGCCACTGTGGAAGACAGCTGAGATGAAGTCTGAATCCTGAGTAGCCAACAAGGCTGTGCTCATTTCACCAACAATCACACAAATTACCCCTGCCATCTATTGACTCATGCCTACAAACAATTTCTATCAACAAAACAGATGAGTTCGAGTGAGAGTGAGTCCATATGATGACAGACTGTTTATGTGGTCTTGAGAAAGGTCGCTGTGTCCCTGTACCCACTGGGTCGGAATCATCGTTCCAAATTTCTAATAGTTGCCGCATCCTGGGTGATTTCCTCAGGGGTGCAAACGGAAATAGACTTTTCTCAACTCAGGATACATCATGTGTTTTTTCCCCTTTCCTCTTGATGGTGTGATGTTTGGTTTTTTTTCTTTTTTTAGCTACCTTTACACCAAAGTCATGTTCTGGTCTGAAAATATTGGTTTATCTACATTACCACAGAGGGGTTGCTTGTTTTGTTAAATATGCTCAATCAACAATGGATCATTCAGCTAAGAATATCATCAAATGTTTTACTTTACTGTTTTTGGTTCACCACATTTCCTGGAACTTTGCATCTACATCAGAAATTATGATGTCATCACATCTATGAACCACCTAACAGTAGGTTAACAATCACATAACAACAAGGTAATAAATCTTATCTGAGCATTGCAGGAGAGCCATGATGGCAATGGGATTTTAATTGGAATGGGGTAGTTTAAGATATTTGATGTAGGTCAACTGTATGAACAGTTTAGGTGCTGTCCATCGACAGGGTTCAAATTTCCCCTTTTCAGATTTTTTTGTCACTTGGACCCTCACAGCTAGAAAAATGGAACCCAGGTACAACAACTATGAATGCATTAAAAGTCAATTAACAAAAGTAGAACCACAAAAGTGGTTTGAAAAGTCGATTGGAGTGCAGGGAACGGACAGGCCTGCTTTTACAGGAAGAAAACTCAGTTGAGCTGCCTTTGCTGATGATGATCCTCCAATTTCCTGTAGCCCTCCAATGTGGATTAAAGGCACCTACAAGGCAGTAGAAGGGGCGACACACATTACACCACTAAATTAAGTGTGAGAAAGAAGACAGAAACAAACTTTAAAGAAGAAGAAGAAGAAAGAGAAGTTTTTGAGTGAATGAAAAAAAAGCCACCGAATTCGGTTCTGTCCCATCTCCAGCTGTGAAGCCATCACGGGCTGATGTGTTAAAAGGGATCAACAGCTCTGAAAACCTCAAGTCTCTTCATTAATGACACCCTGATGAATATCTTTCTCCGCTCACTTCTTATTCTGGGCTCCTCCTTCAGGAGTGCGTGGGGGTGTACCTCATATTAACAGAGGAGGGAAAAACTCGTAGATGCTGCCGATAATAAGGCTGCTCACAGCTACTGGGTCAGGAGGGTGGGACTGGTTAATTAGAGGGGTATGGTTTGGGCTGCTGTAGCCTGCAGAGTGTGTGTGTGTGTGTGTGTGTGCGTATGTGCATGTGCAGTTATATGTCTTGCTGGCAGGATGTGCGGCCGTTGTGCCGTTGGCGGCTCATGGTGAGGTTTTGTTAATTTGCTGAAGTAATTGTTGCCAGGACACCCCAGGAGCTGTCACCTTGGAAGGACAAGAAGAGAGGCGACAGTGTGTGCTTTATACTGTTGTTCACACGATGTCAGCAGTGTGACACCTGCTAATCACAGCTGCCGCTTTCATGTGATGAAATCAAGATCTTCCACAGAGCTGATTTATTCTTCAGACAGGGTGGAGCTGAGCTTCTCTGTGTCCCTCTGTGTTTCTTTTGAGGTTGCGTCTGATGATATATAGGCTGTGTACACACAACCCAGACCTGGATGTGCTACTCTGAAATTGCTCCCCCCAGAAAACTCATTGGCACTGGTGTGCCTCAGGATTGGAGCCTCTGGTCTAATAGAGACTGGTGACAGTTTGGAAGGGATGAAAAATCATGCTGATCACCAAGAAGCTGAGGGAAATGCCATGTGAGGTGGAAAACATGGAACCACATTACCATTTTTCAATCGTGTCTCCTAGAAATGACTTTTATCTACTCATTTGGTTCCCCAAAAACACTGTGGTAAGAAACATAACTGTTGCCCAATTATGTTTACAGGCAAACTTTTTTTGTTTGTTTGGTTTTTTTGCTTTGTTAGGCAACAGTAATGAGGAGTCTGGGATTAATGGAGGACACACAGCCCAGGATTTTCACATCCTGCAAACCAACTGTGGTTATGCGGTAACATATAAGCTGTATTTTAATGTTGTAAATAGCAGTGGTACAGCTAACTTGATATGTGTGGTGTGAACTCCCATTTTGAAGGCTTTGCTACCACTTTGACTCCTGCTGTCTTGGGTTTACGCACTACTTTTTTTCCCTCTTTTTTGTTTTTTAAAGTAGTGCATTATGTCAGCTGATTGTAGCACAAGAAAAAGCATGTTTGATGATATTTTTTCTGTCTGGCAGATTACTTGTAACTGTAATATGGTTACTAAATTTAGCATGGTAATGCTTTAAATTATTATACTGCAGATAACACTAGTTATCATATCCACCCCTAGACTGTAATGGTGCATCACAAGTATAGATTCTGGTGACATCTCCAATGCCTTCTGTGTTCCCTTCTCTTTGTCATCATAGAGAGATGCAGTTGCAGTTTTCATGCTTTTATTTGTCATGTGTCGCTGTTTGGCTGGTGAGGTTGATCCTAGAATGCATAGATGCAGCTACACTAGTGGTGATCGGGTGCAAGAACTAAAATGCAAAACTAAGGGCAAAGGAAGACACACAGCGTGGATAAACATCAATGATGACACGACGAAGGATCAGGGAAAAACACTGGGCTTAAATACAAAGGATTGGAAACAGGTGAAACACAGCTGGGAATAATTAAACAAGACAAGACCTGGAAGTAAAACTAAATACAAGGCAGAACAGGAAACAAGTAGACACAGGACAGAGACACAGACTTGTCACAACACTGGGAACAAGACTTAATACAAAACCCATGAGGCATGGGACATGACACAGAGGGACAAAACAGCAGGGAAGACAAGTGCAAAGGGAAACAGGAACACAAGTAAGTGAAACTACTAACAGGATTCAGAAACTAATCCTTGTCTTACAATATATCCATAAAAAAAATCCATAAAAAATGAAACGTGTACTGGTAATTTTCTGCCAGTGCATCATCCGCTTCTTTTACAGATGTTTACATAAATGTTAAATGGTAAAATTCATCGGATGCTAAAATGAAAAACAGCAATGCATGTTTTTTTACAGTGCACTTTGAAGTTGAGTTTTCTTACTTGTCTTGTTCTAGTTTCTCCTTGGTGATGGTCTGTCCTGTCCTCATTGTTTTTACCTGCTGATCGCCTCCACCTGTGCCCTTCTCCCAGCGGCTTAAATTTCCCTGACAAAAATTCGTCTCAGCTTAACACTCAGAAGTGATGTTTTTTTTACATCAAAGCATTTATCATCCATGATCGTAGCAGCTGTTAGTGGAAGCAAAAAATAATAATTTTAAAGCCAAAACGACGCATGCACACGGAAACGTGTTCCGGCCTCCATCTGTATTGTTCTGCTTATTTGATTTCCTTCTTCTTCAAAACAGATTTGAATCACAGCCTCGGCCTTCCTGAATGGCCGGGCTCATTCCCCTCCCAAAGATGGGAGCGATTGTGGGGAGTGAGCCTGAAGATTGCTGAAGTAATTAACGTTCCTGCCGGCTGGCAGATCCAATCGTCTTGTCTCGTATACAGCAGGAGCCGCTGTGTGCCTGCGCATTCACAGGCACACGCGCACGCGCGCGCGCGCGCACACACACACACACACACACGCACACACACACAGAGTCTCAAATTCAAAGTTTAATTGCATACTGTAGCACAATCAAATGTGTCCTCGTATGCACAGACAGCTGTCACACTCAGAATGCTGTACTGCTTTGATGATTTAGTTAATATGAAAGCAAAGTCAAAACAACCAGCGCCGCTGTCATTTACATCACGTTTCTGCGTGTATGCCAGTGAAATAGTAATGATGTTGGTTTTTTTCAGTGCTTGTGTATCTCTCTTTAATTTTAATAAGGCCATCATTACAAAATTGTACTCTTTCACGCAGCTGTAAATTTACCCAAGAGTCAAAGATGTGTGGGATCTTTTTAGTAGAAGGTTTTTCCCGTGATATTTTCCTGGTTTTCCTCACCATCAAATTATAATCCTTCCTCTGTCAGACACACAGAGAAATAAATCTCTCCTTTCCTCTCTTTGCTCTCCTGCTCACTTCCCACCTGCTCTCATATCAGCTGTCCTAATATTTTTCTCTTATCCGCCCCTCCTTCTCCCTTACTCTTCTATCTCCCCTCATTCCCTCCACCTTCTCTCCTTTATTCTCTCCATCTCCTCCTCCTCTCCCAGCCACCTCATCTCCTTCCCTCCTCTTCTCTTCTAACTTTCTATCTCTCCTCCTGTGACAATTTCAAGCCATCTCCTTTGGCATCTCTCGCTTCCCACAACCCTCTGATTTCACTTCCCTCAACCCTTGTTACAAATATTTCTCTCTTCATTTCTACCCACATTTTTTTTTGTCCTCTCATCTCACCTCATCCCCTCTTCTTTCCCTTTTCTCCCTCTCACCTATCAGGGAGGGCAGGCCAGCCTTTTGTCTCAAGGTGACTCAGAGCATCTGGAGCTGTTGCCGCGATACGTGAAGCAATTTATTCGCAAGCGGGAGGTGTGAGGAGACCGGACTCCAGCTCTCTGGTGATTCCAGACGTTGTGGTCGACGACCCTGTCAAGGTTGCTGCTTGTTGTTTATATGCATATAAAAAAGCATATGCATAATTAAAAATTAACTAGGCTGCCAGATTCAGTTTTTGCTTCTTGGCATTAATTTTATTTAAAAAGATGCCATAAACAAGCAGATTTACACACTGGATGAAAGAGCTGAATGTTTCAGTTTGAAAAAATACGTAGTGAGGTGTGTCTGTGTAGCTGCATGAGTGACAAGATGAATGGATGAATACTGTTTTATCTTCAGGGGTGGTCTTTATAGACTGCTGTGTCCTGACATCAAAATTAAATCAGGGAGCTGTTAAAGGTGCCTAATTGTTCATCCCCCTTTCATCGATGTCTGGCATTGAGATGCCATATGTTTATGTGTGTGGGGATTTGTTTCTACACAGAAAAGTGATTTGAATGTGTAAATGTTGTCCAAGTACTTCATATTATAAACATCCTAATGCATTGGTCTCTCCGTGTGACGTCCGCAGCCTGTCCCAGGTGCTCTATTGATGTTTTCATATGCATGAGTCACATCTTTCATCATTTGGCAAGGCAGGTCCTTCATCAGTACTGATGAAGCCTCTACCCACATGTAATCAAGACACAGGCGCGTGCACACACACAGCCACACACAGACATACATTGGAATATGGCCAGGCTTTCAGGCATTTAGTCACTGCAGTGAATGATAATGACTTTTTTTTTAAACTGTAAAGCACTCAAATAAAACCCTGAAATTATATTCTGTGCCGTGAATCTCACAGTTATTGTATGGCTGTTATGGTTATTTGCTGGCTGTGCCAGCCTCTGCTGTGCAACAACAACAAAACAAGAGTCCACAGCACCCTGGCTGTCCTTAGGCGCAGTAGTGCAATAAGCAAGCATCACAGTCTAAACCATTGGTCTATACAAAGAAATATGAATCATTAAAAAAATGTTTTGACATTTAAATCTAATACAATTTAGTGTTTACAAGAAAACTTAATACCTATTCCAACATATGAAAAGGGAAAATCTCATAGGACTTTGCAGCATTGTGAAGTGTACTCTTAATTTCATTGGAATTATTAAGAATTAAAGGTAATTAAATGCACTGGATTTAACTGATCATCAGCAAGTGTGGATGATCAAAATACATTCATTTATTCCACTAACCTTGATTGTCATATTTAATTTTGCTACTTCATAGACTGCAGGTTCAAAAACAGGAACATCCACTTGTTCCTTCTCACTGAAAGAAAATAATGATGGCCTGTCTATGATAAAACAAACACTTTATGGTACAGGGATGGACATCTTTTTTTTTTTTCATTATACTTGGCTTTTGCACAACAATACTGTTAGATATTTGTACCCAAAAAGATAAAAATCCACCTTCACCTGTTCAATTTTTTATCTTAGGCCAAAAAGCATGTCTTAATTACATAATTACCAAAGCCTGCTGAGCCTCTTTCTGATCTTCTGGGATGAAAAGATGTCCAATTACCTCAAATGCTAAAAATATGGGATCAGCAGCAGAGAAGAGGATTAAATCAATATTATGGTCCAATCTAAGGCAATGCTCCAGTAACAAAGAAGAGAGTAATGGAAAAATCTTAGTGCTCAATGTTTGGACTCCCAAACATTACTCATCCAGCCTCCTGAATGGAGTCTTATCTCATCATGACAATGGCGTAGAGAAAAAAGGTCACCTTGGGTTGAGGTATGTTATCCTTGCTTGAATTTGCTCCAGGCAAGCATTACTGGAAATATAACACCGTGCCATGATCGCCACTCTGTCAGGCTCGCCAAACCCTGACAGAAAGCTTGTCAAAAGTTCAAAAGTTGACAGTAGATTAGAAGTGAAAGAAGAACATTACTGCCAGTTGATGAAATCTTTTTTTTCCTTGTATTTGTGTCAGTCACCAGCTGACATGTGACCCAAACGCCAAAAGGATATTCCTCCCGGATGCTGCAGCAGATGATTGACCTCCATATGACAAGATCAGAGAAGGAGGCTTTGATCTGCAACCAGATCCTCATCTTCATCTCCTGTTCTGTCTCTTTCTACCCTTTCTAATGTATTTTTTTTTCATCAACCATAAGAGAAAAATTAAGCATTTATGAACTGAACCAGAACTGCTATCATAAAGACTGAAGACAGCAGCAGTGTTTCTCAAATTGCAAACTTGCCTGTTTTTCTTACACTTGCTATTTTATGCATTCACACTGACAGCTATGGCTACATGCAGCACATCAGGTCAACAGCTAACCATGTAATGGGTTTTAGAATTGATAGTTAAAGAGAAAAAAAGGCTGGGCTTTCTTCACCCGTTTCAGTTTCAAAGTAAACACAGCAGCTCTACACTCACTTTGGCCACTTCAGGTACTTAGGCACTTAGGTACACCTGTTCAACAGATTTTTAATGCAGATATGTAAATAACCTATTACATGGCAGAAACTCAATGCAATTAGGCATGCACACACAAACACACACATACACACACACACCGTCTGTGTAAAAAATGATATAGCAATAATCAATAATATCTAAAGCATCATTTCAGCTTTTGATCAGCGTCATGGACAACAACTGCAGTCAGAGGTCAGAAGTTAAGCATATGCTATAAAGTCACTCCATCTTTTTAAACTAGGCTACCACAAGCGTAAAACATATTTAGCTTTGCTAAAGTAACACAATGACAACTGTAATGTCCACAAGCATGGGATGCAATGAGAGAAGCCCATTAACCACAGGTCCTCAGAGACTGACTGGACAGGTTCCCATTGTAACAAGTACACTCATTTACTGAATTCCTCATTCAACAATAATTTCCAGGGGACCAGCTTAAAGGCAGATCACACACACATATTACAATATGTATATTTACAAAAACAAGGGCCACTCACCCATCGGAAATACATCTTCCAGCAAAGTTATTAACAACACTGCTCAAATCCAGAGTCCTGGCTATTTACTCGTCCTGCTCTCTCATTCCTCTTTTGAGCACCACTTTTTGCTTTTGTTTGTAAAACATAATTCATAATGCCAATAAAACACTCTACAAGGCCATGGGAATGAAAGTATCAGATTATCGTCCACATATCTAACCTGAAAGGGTGTAATGGTGTGTGGGATGTTTTCTTGACACACTTTTTGCCTCTTAGTACCAGCTGAGCATTGTTTAAATGTCACTTCCTACCCGAGTATTGTTGCTGACCACGTCCATCCTTTTATGACCACAGGTTTCTTGAACAACACAAAACATCACCAGATCTCAATCCAATAGAACATCGTTGGGATGTAGTAGAATGGGAAATTTGCACCATGTATGTGTAGCTGACATCAGTACATAGACCAAAAACTCTCAAGAATGTTTCCAAATGTTTCCAGCACCTATGTTGAATCTATGCCATGAAGAATTAATGCAGTAACTGTATGTTTAATATACAGATATGAGAGTGATATAAATGATCTAACTGGGAAAAATAACTGGGAAAAAACTGCGCTACCTATATATATATATATATATATATATATATTTATATAAATATAAGGACAAACAAAGA
>VUQK01028489.1:80597-92982 GCA_015106715.1 Bujurquina vittata | reverse complement strand
ACTGGGAAAAAACTGCGCTACCTATATATATATATATATATATATATAAATATAAGGACCAACAAAGACGAAGCACACATGCATATTCATCCAAAAAGTCTCTTTAATTGGTCTAAGTGATTAATTACAGGGTGAGGGAGCCAGGTAATATAGATACTAGAATAGCTTTCAATTACCTCATTTAAATTTAATCATTAAACAGTTAGAGGAGATGGGAAATAGGGATGATGAGGGAATATAAAAGACTGGAAAAGAGGGAGTGATGAAAATGTAATATAGGCCAACTGTAGAATTAATACAGTAATAACAAATGTTTCAATAAATCAGCAACAGCTGTACAAAAAGAAAAACTCAGAATGTGCCAGAGGTGTATTTAGAAAAAGAGTGACTATAAATTCCTATCATATGTAGAATACGTGAATATGACACTAACATCCTCAAATAACACATTTCTCTATATTGATATAGTATTTAGGATACAGAATTTACTTAATGTCAGGCCCTGTGCGATGTTGTGCTGTGCTGTAGCCTCACAATGAGACACAGAGAGGAACAAGAGTCCATAGTTTAAGACACCTAGTGCTGGTCAGTCCTGTCCTGTCACTGTCACCATTTTGCAGATTGTGTTCATATGGACTGCTTTCACAAAGCCAATCCCTTGTGTGACTCATCACTAAATGAAGACGGGAAGGTTTTAGCTCCAAAACATTATAAATATTTAATTAAGTTACCTGAAATGAACAGATGTCTCAAAATTATTATTATTTTATTTTTGAAATCTGCTGTGTTTCTGGAATAAAAGCATTTTAATACTAAATGTCTCACATTGGGATAAAACCCTCCACGTCTGCGTTGCAGCTCTCTTAAAATATCTTGCTACAATGGCTGCTTGCTTTTGGTGGCTGTATTTAAAGAAAGTTCATCTACCTGACACCCACGACTAAATCCCAACCATCCACAATAAAATGTACACAACACACACACACAGCATGAAAACTCTGGTTATAGTTTAACCATGCGCCGACACCTTGAACTGTTGTAAATCTTGGTGCACATTAAAGCACAGGAAACACACAAGCGTTGTTCATTAGAAAGCAGCAAGTGAGTCAAAAACCTGCCAACTCCAGATTTCTGTAGCTTTCTCAAGGATATACTGGTAACAGTGCAGTCTTCATTCTGTTCTGAATATTGCATCAGTCCAACATATCTGTAAAATTTGGCGAACCAAACCTTTTTTCTTTACCACATAAAGTCACACAGAAACTCAACAGTTACTTCAAATCACAACTTTAACCTTTTACATTGATCTAACCCATAAACTCTCTCCACAGTGGTAAAGATTTAAAGTTTTGTCTTCTGTATCTCCACATTTTCCACCTTTTGAGGTCCTAGTGGTTTCCAATCAAACTTCAGATTCCAGACTGGACACCCGTCGCCAGGGCCTAAGTACACAGGGGCTCCCCACAGGCTGCCCCCCTGCTCCCTGACCTGCCTGAGCCTCTGATCCAGTCTGAGACCCCTGATAGACCCCATAGGCTCCATACACACTGTCCTGGTACAGCAAGGCCCGCTGCCCCCCACATCGCCCACCACCACAAGCCAATAGCTGGCAAACTGGGCTGGAGCCTGGGTGATTGCTAGAAGTCTGGCTGTGATGCTGCAAGTCCAGAGGACCATGGTAGAGGGGCAATCCAGGGTACGAGTTCAGGTAATGCGCATACTGTCTGCTGAGCAAGCTGGTGGCTCTCCGTACCATACCCCGCCCTAACCCAGTCCCATGTTGCACTGCTTCTCCATATGTAGGTAGGTGAGTGGAGTGAGAGTAGCGCAGCCGCTGGCCCTTACGCCCGTTAGGCTTCCTCTGGTCCTCCCGTATGTGGAGGTAGGCCTGGTTCCTTGGGAGGCACAGGTTGTTTCGAAGATGCGCAGGGTTGTATGCCTTAGCAGGTGTGGTTTGAGTAAGAATGCAAGGGAAGAGGTCTGGAAGGGTCGAAGGTGATTGACTGGACAAGGAAGACTGGGATTCATCAAGCTGGTGGATCTGCTCGCTACCCCATGTTGCTTTGAGAAAAGACGGGCGTCTGTGCCTGCGTCTGCCTCTCAAGACAAGGTCCTCTGGTGGCCAAGAGCCGTAGTTCTCTATGCGAGGAGGCATCGCCTCCCCTGTGTAAATATTGTCAACGCTCGGGGCAGAGATGTGGTTGTCTTGGAGATGGTTGACTTTAAGCTCACTCAGACACACAGGACTTTTGTCACTCTTTTCCTGCTCCCCATATATTCTCCTATCTACATCCCCATCATCAAACTGAAAACTCTTGGACCTCCTTTTCCGTCGGGAAAAACCCATCTGGACATGCTGGTTTTGGGGTGAGGAGGCTGGGTGAGAGGTGTAGATGTCTGGTAGCTGGAGGTCGGTGCAGGGAATGAAGGGCGAGTGTGAGTGGGTGTCTACATAGAGTCTTCCAGTGGTCTGATAGTGGTGGGGGTGTTGATGAGGGAGTGGCTCTCCAACGGCCAAGTGGGGACTGCTGAGACTGGAAACAGGAAGTGGTCTGTCATACAGACATGAAGTAGAGCGTGTTGGTAGTGTGTAGCGCAATGGCGTAGGCCTGCTCACACCCCTCTGCTGTTTCAGAGAGGTTACAGTAGTCAGCGGTGGGGTTAGGGAGCGCTGAGGAAGAGAGCAATGATTCTCTGTAACATAAGCAAACCCTGCTGGTACAGCTTCTGTGGCAACTTGTGGAACCCGAACAGGCAAGCTGCCACCATGTCGACTCAGCTGTTCAATGGTCTTGGTAGCGTTGTCCAGGGAGCTCTCCACATTAGCAGTGGAGACCAAATCCTTAGCAGTTCGAAGCATCTTAAGCATATTAGCTTGAGCATAATTGGAAGTCAGGTCAGGTTTGGCCAAACCAGACGAACGCCCAGTATCCTCCACTCCATTGAAGCAACTGTAAATGCCCTGATAGAAGAAAGAGAGGGACAAAGAAACAAATAAAGAATGAAGACAAAAAGTGAGAAATATCCTGTACCCCAAAGAACCTTTTTAACAATTATTTTTGGGTTATCTCACAATAAGTTTCACATGACCTCGAAATTCTCTTTGCATTACCTCACAGTAATGTATTCCATTTGAACTATGGAGAAAGACTGACCTGCATTATAATACAGTATAATATAATCGACCACTGCTGGTTATGACTACAGCGAGAGTTAGTGAACCCTGAGCTATAGCTGCACGCTTGAGCAAAAGTCTGTGGTACTGCAATTTCACTGAGCATAGTATTAGTTCAGGCCACAGTCCCAGGTGATCAAATGATAAGGTTCTCCACTCTATTGAAGCTGCTTTAGCTTACTCTCAATTGTGGTGCTTCTGTAAGCAACTTTGCAACCCACCTCCACCCCAGCTCCTCCTTCCATGCTGCTTTTAGATTGTGGCTGTAGCAGCGCTTTGGTTGTTAATCTAACCTATGATGGTATCACATCTCTGAGGGAAGCACAATAGGTTCAGCTGATACTAGTCCTCTTCCACTTGGACATATCTATAGCAGTATGAACCAATGGCACATTTCCAGCCCGAGCTTCACCTTTCACAGCAGCAAGAACAGCTACAGTTCTGCTCACAGCCAGAAGTTCTCTGTTGTAAGGGATCAGCCTTTTAAAATGACAAATGACTACTAAGTGTCATATTATCTCTTCTTTATATAATATACGCAATCTTTCTCTCAATTTCCAATAAAGACTAATGGGACTGGACCAGAACACCAACTACACAAACCATTTTTCACAGTAACACAAGAGCAGTCCTCAAAAACGAAAAAGAAAAATCTCCTCTGATATTTAATGGACTCCATAGACAAGAAAATTGAATTTGAGAATAAATCAAGAAATCATCTGTGATTAAATTACTGGTCAGCCACGAACTGTTTAACTTTGAATCACCCTAGTAGGGACAACTTCACAGATGAGATTCCACCATCTTAAAGTGATGACCCACCTCTTAACTACTAAACATCCCATTGGCATAAAAAAAATCATTAATATCGTATCTTGTCACAGAGGCAAGTCTTAGTCACAAATTCATTATGCATTCCCCCCAAACCCAAAGAAAAACTGTTTAAGCTGAGAGGATTGAACCAATAGAGGCACATGGGGACACATGCCTTACAGAACAAACTGTCTCTAACTGCATGGACAAACAAAGAGCCAAATCCCATGACTGCTCTCTGCTTACAGTTGGCTGAGACATCCTGAAAGAGCCAAATTTAATTTGGTCCTTGGGGCCGCCCCATATGGATTAATGATCAGATAGTCATTTAGCCGTTAATCTGATAAAACCCAGATCCAGGCACAATGGTATGATTACACAGTAGAGGAGGCTGGAGTCCATAGACATTTCCTGGCTGTAACTGAGGCCAGAGCGTTTTGCCTCAATAACCACATTCCAAAACTACAGCATCAACAAACTGGGTAGTGATTTAGGCTAATTGCAAATGAACATTAGGCAATCAAAGTTAAATGCTGAGTAAACATTAGAATTAGAGCTCCTTCTCATCGTTTTTATCTCTCCCCTCCCCTTTCATTCTTAATAAGAATTCTGTGCCATTTTAGCTAACATTATAACAAGGCCCTTCAATAATGCCATGTAATTACATGCAAATACAGATCCATTTGCACTCATTTATCATCACATAAAAGCCACTTCATGTAAAACATGTTAAATGGAGAAAAAGCCAACCAACCACTTAGCCAAAATAATCAACCAGCCAGTCTTTCAATCTCTGGAGCAAGCTGTTACACAACTAATCAAATTACAGGGGGCCAATCAGTCACTTAACTAAATGATCAATGCAAAAATCAGTGAAGCAATTTCTCAATCCCATTCTGTAAGTCGTGCAATCAATTATCAAACAAACTGAGGATGCATAAACAACCCAGCTCTCTCGCAAACACAACTTAATCAACTGACTCGAGGCAACCTGATAGCTGAGAGGTTAGGGAACATAACAGCCTTCCATCCATTTTCTTAATCACTTATCCAGCCAGGGTCACGGTGAGGCTGGAGCCTATCCCAGCTGACAGTGGCTGAGAGGCAGGCTACACTCTGGGCAGGTCACCAGTCCATCTCGGGGCTAACACAGAAACAGACAGGTGTTCACGGTAACATCAACACATACGGCCAATTAACCTGAGGTAGGAAGACTAAGCACCCAGAGAAAAACCCGGTGGGCACAGGGAAATCACACAAAGTCCACAAATAAAGGGTCCAGTCACTGCTAGTCATTGTGCCATATCAACTGTTACAACAAAAGATTGCGTATATCATCAAATCAGCTTTCCTGAATTGTATTTTAGGTCGCAATCCTTTTATTTTCTGCATATATAGCAGACATGTTTAAAAAGGCACTGTGTCCCCCCGCACCATCATGTAACCCTAGCACATACCAGATGTGCACAAATCCATCAGCAGTGAATCAAGCCTAATTCGATTCTGACCTTTACTTTTACTGGCTACTTTCTCTCCCATATCTTGCCTGTTTTTGTTGCTTCTATCTCCATGAAGACAATAAAACAGCAAAATCAACAATTAACAAACTTGCAAATCTCACCCTGCTGATGGCCAACAGAAAGTCGAGTTTGTGAGACTTGTGAAGGGAGTGTCTTAGTTTCCAGTAAAGCAGGTGTTCCCAGGCGAAGACCAGCAAGCTGAGGCCCATAGCCACCAGAAGCATGTAGAATACACCTGCCATGTTGTCGATGTCCAACTTGCTGCTCATTACTTCGTTCTTCTCGTTCTGGCAGATGCCCGACAACCAAACAGTCTCCAGGCGCTCGGTATCTCCTAAAAGGATGAAGGTTTATAGGATGTAGTGAGAGGGGTATGAGCAGAAAAGAGCGAGTTTGTATAACTTGAAGATAATTGTTTCCATAATGAACATCTACTGCAGTCGAAGAGTATTAGGATAGTAGAGAAATGTTGTTATTGACTCAGCACTATTCTGTGAATGCTTGTTATTTTCCATCATGCATCCAAATTTCCCAAAGTGTAAGTTTCACACTTTATTGTTATACTTTATTAGAACTAGCATCTGGAAATTCTGCTAAACAACTTTATTTCTGAAAGCAAAACATGAAAGTGTCCCAAATTTCAAATTCCCACAGAGCTTTTTTTTTTTTTTTTAAGTAAGCCAAGAATATGACGGAAAATCTTACTGGCTATTTGTTGAGGAAACCATATTGATGCTGAGATGCATATAAAAGCAGCTACAAGTCACATGTTTAATTCAGTAGAAGTGAAATTAAAGTGCAACTTAAACCTAATCTCACAAGTCTACTTGTTACAGCCCCAGGCCTTTCCTGTGTGTGCATGTGTTTTGTGCTGCAGATGTTTCCTGGTTGGACATGCAGGGAAAAGCAGGAAATGTGGAACACGAGTCAGTGTTCTGCAGGGCAAATTAAACCCCGCCTTTCGAGGCTTTGCCCGTCTATAAATCCCAAAACAGTTGAATCCTGACAGAAAAATTTCCTTTTGTGTAGTTCTTGTATAGCTTAAAGGGTAATAAGTGAATTGGAAAGGGAGACACTAAGTGAATATTATACTGTATATTTCAGTAATTTGTTTCAAATTCAACAGTTTTGAATACGAATGTGTGCAGCATACAAAATAGCTGTATGCATATATTTTGTCTTCGGCGGTGTTAATGCATTTCACTATTCCAATATTCCAACACCCTTACTGTCAATGAGAATTTACAGTCCCCGAGCATATCTCCATTAAATATCATTACCACATAAGCCACCCCTGTAGGCTTCTGAACAGGTGGTCACCTCTTGAGATGAGCTCTTCCCAGTGGCCTCCAGGGAGCACGGCCCATTTTATCACTCAGTTACCTTATGTTGACCATAAACACACTGTTGCATCATCATGGAAAGCTCAGAGTGAGTGTGAGTGTGTGTGTGTGTGCGTGTGTGTGTGTGTGTGTGTGTGTGTGTGTGTGTGTGTGTGTGTGTGCGTGCGTGCGTGTGTGTGTGTGTGTGTGTGTGAGCTCTTAAGCTCTCAGAGGAGGAAGGATATTAACTCCACACCGGCGGCGGTCATCATGGCGAATGTGTCTGTGTGCATGTGTAGGTAGGATGTGTGTGTATATATATATTTGTGTGTATGAGTGTGTCACAGAGATAATCATATCCCTAACACTTCCTGCTGTTCTGCAGGATATTAACTCTTCCCTGTAAGCCCACTTCCCTGTTGATACAGCACACGCTGAACTGGACTGACTCCAGATCTACGGTGTACATACAGTGTGCAACTGAGACAGGAATAAAAACAGACGGTTACAGCTGAGGAAAGTGTACAAGTGTGCGCAGGTACGAGGTGTACTCTTTAAAATGTAAGACTTGGATCAGTGCCTACCATCTCCAAGGAACTGCAACAGCGCTAGGTCAATAGGTCGCTTCCAGCGGGAGTCTTTCTCTAGAGCGATGCCATAGCCTGTGGTGGCAAACACTTTCCCACTGCCAATGGTCACCAGTTTGCAGCCCTCATCCTTCCCGGCCATGTAGTTTAAAACAGCAGCATCATAAATGAAGGCGTCCAGCTTCCTGCATGCAAATAGATCTGAAGTGTAATAAATTCTTATGTATACATTTCTCACATCTTTCTTACACTGTAGTACCCATTCTATAAAAATCCAACAACGCCTGTGGTCTCCACAACAACTTGCCTGATTCATGCTTTTTAGCTTGTGGCTGTAAATATATTAGAAACAACATTTTCAATAGGATGTCTATGGAGTATTACAAAATACAAAACCAATCATAAAAATTCACATTTTTTGTGCTACTCATGTTCTCTCTTAAACAGTGAGCAGTCTGAAGCATGCAATCATTGGACCCAAGCCACAGCTCATCCTACTTCACTATGATTAAGTAAGTATGTGGATGTGCATGAGTGGTTGTTTTGTATTTTTATACTTTGTTTTGTATTTACAGGCTAATATCCTTATAGACCATGAATGCAACAGAATTTAGCTGGTAGGATAAAGTTTAAAGTGAAGACACTGCATCAGATTAAAGAGTCAAAGGATCACAAAAGTAGTTAAGATTTATGCTCTGGGGACCACGGCTACCTGCACCAAATTTAATGGAATCTATCTCACAATATTAACCTCCTATATCTATCTTGCACTTGATCGTGACACCAAAGCATCTGATTCAGTTACTTCATCATATGGCCACCACGAATATTTCTGCCAAATTTCAGAGCAGTCAATCCACTAGTCATTGCTCAATCTCGTGTGGCTGCTCATTCATGGGAAATAATTGCAATCCCCAATCCCTATCACGAGTGGGGTTCAACGGGTTACCCATGCCTCTCGGCGAAGGGTAGACACACGCTGATCCACTCAGTGTGGCGCGCGTGCAGCCCCGGACATCTAAGGGCATCACAGACCTGTTTTAGTCTGCTATAGTCGATAGCCTATTAGGTCTGGAAGTGACTGACAATGCATTCTAGCAGCTGCATAAGTAATTAAAGCAAAAAATGTTTGTGCTGATGGATGAGCTGTCTGAAAATCAGTAAAAGAATTTAAAAAAGAGTGCACAATTAATATTTAAAAATGTGCAAAGTCACCAGTTTGACTCTGATCTGGTCCTTTGTGAAGATGTCATTTTTGACAGCACTTTTCTATACAAATTAAGCTCTACTAGAAATGACTTTAAACCTAAAAATACACCCATCACATTGGCCTAATTTAGAAATAGATACAAAGAGCATGAAATATCAACCGTTCTACACAAATTATAATCATTATTACTGGCATGAGGATCAGTTAAATATATCTTCCTATTTAACTGTGCAATATGTTTAAAATGTAATCAAAACTTTACCCATTTTTGAGGCTTTCTAGGGCTTCCTCCACCCCCTTCTGGTTGTATTTCATCATGTAGGTGTGCATGTCGGGGTAGTTGCTGCGGATGTTTCTCTCTGTGCTCCCATTTGGGACGGTCCCGAAGCGGAAAGGAGGGTAATGCTCATGGGGTCTCTGGAACTGCACGGAGACAGAGGGGGAGAGAGAAGGGAAGGGGGGGAAAGAGAGATGAGGAAAAAGAAACATAGTGAAATAAGTAAAGTTTAGTGAGGGGAAGGAAATAGCGAGAGAAGGGATTAGGGAGAAAAAGCAAGGCGGAAGGAGTGAAGAGAGGAGTCAGGGAGGAATATGGAAGTGGGAGAGGGCAGAATATGGCAGGAGGAAAATGGGACGAGAGGGAAGAGATGAAGGGAGAAGAATAAAAGAGAAATAGGCAAGATAACAAGAAACAGATTTAAAAATGCAGACAGGGAAAATTGAGGAGAGTCAAGAAAATGAAAGCATGAAAAAAGAGAGAGAATAAAAAACAAAGGAAAGACTGAAAGAATTGAAGCCGAAAAGAGAAGAAGGAAAGAAAAATGGAAAAAGGAAAAGCAAAAGCAGAAGGGGAAAATGGGAAGAAAACAGTAAGAAAAGGAAAAGGTACAGGAAAGAGAATAATAAGGTGGAAATAAGATGGAAAAGACAATAAAAGAAGGATGGCAAATGGAGAGAAGAGGATGGGGAAGGGAATAATATGGAAAGAATGAAAAGGAAGGGAAGGAGGAAAAAAAGAATAATACAAAATTGGAGAAAGGAGAAAAGTAAATGTAAATAGAAATAAGAAAGAATATTGGGAAAGAAATCAAGAATTGATAATTGGAGAAGAAATTCAAAAGAAACAGAAGAGCAAAAAAATTGTGAAAAGAGAGGACAGAAAAAAATATGGTAGAAAAGAGTCGAAAGGATGAGGAACAAATTAGTTAAACGGGCCTGAGCTGGACCACAACCCAAACACTCCTTCCAGTCATAAACGCGCCTGCATCACACACCCTTTGCTCTTGTTTTCGTGCCCCACCATCCCGCTGCTCTTCTCTGGTTGTCAATGTCTCTCAAAGGTGTGAGGGGGGATCTGCAGGCATGCTCAGTGAGACCTTCCCCAAACTGCAGCCTCTGGCTTAACTTGCTGCTTCATTACTGAGCATTTGTCATTCATATATGGAGTTGGGGTTCTTGCTAGCAAAATCGATTTTAGAGACATTCCATCTTTTTCCAAAGCCGATCTTATCAGCAACTAAACGTAATGCTGTATAAATGGACTGCAAGCCAGTCACTCACCTCAATTTGATTAAATCTGATATCAGTCAACATGCGCGAGTTTGAATCATTTCACTGCACAGGGATGATCCTAGTACGGTTCAATCTGTGGCCAATCGAAGTTCACATTTTATTAGATGACGCATGGAGCAGAATGAAGCAGAAATACGTCTGTTAATGCGCAATTAGACTGTAAACAGAATAGAGCTATTCGTCTTGGTTGCAGCATTGACCTTTTGCGCTGAGCGCAAATGAATGGGCCAATCAAAAATGTGAGAGTATGATGAGGCGTGTGTATGTGTGTTAACATAATCACTCTTTAGCTGCAATTGCAACGGCGTTAGATGAGGTGATATTTTTTATAATGAGCTGTTTGAGAAAAAGCCCACATCATATTAGAAATTACAGGATAGGTTCACATTGTTCAAGTCTATCTTAATTTGGTACCCATACATACAACCGAAGACTTTATTGGTTGCTGTAATTGCTGCTCCTGTCCATACTGGCCATTGAGAGATTCCCTCTAAAAGCAATTTCATTCTAATTGATGGGGTGGCGACATCCCGAGCTCTTGTTGTGTACACAATTGCAGTGTGTGTTTAAGTTAATAAAATAATAATACGTAGCTTCAGCAGCCTTTTAGTGACTAATCACGGCTTTGTGTAATTATCTCTCTACTCTGGCATGGTAGAATAACACTTTCTGTGGAAGCAAAGGGCTGAATTTCACACAAAGAGTGCCTGAACTTCAAGTGATCAGCATTGTCGCCTCAAAGCAAGTAGTTTCCGAGTGCTCCTTTCCTTTCCTGTGTGCAGTCTGTTTATGGATTTTCTCTGGGCATGCCAGTATCCTCCCAAGGTCCAAAGCCAGGCATGTTAGTTTAGCTGGTGATTCTAAACTGGCTGTAGTTGTAGATGTGTGATAAACTAAAGTGCTGCATGTTTCGGCAGGTTGTGGTAGGTAAGACTGCAAATGTGCTATAAAAGCATTGCTACATTTCAATTGATTGGCCAGCTGTTTAAGAAAATTGCAAAACTTATTTTTCAAGGGGAAAACAAATTACATCCTCAATCCACTGTATATAAAGAATAACACTATAAAGAATAAAGCTTTTCTTTCAGGTCAATTCACATTTTGCCCATAACTACTGCCACAGAGCACATTTCTTTCCATGAATTTTCTTAGAAAACTATAGCCTCTAATTCAGGGATCCTCAGCCCCGGGCCTCGAGGGCCGGTGTCCTGCAACTTTTAAATGTGTCTCTGCTTCAACACACCTGAGTCAAATATAGAAGTCATTACAGGACTCTGGAGAACTTGACTGCATACTGAGGAGGTAATTCAACCATTTGATTCAGGTGTGTTGGATCAGGGACACATCTAAAAGCTGCAGGACACCGGCCCTCGAGGCCTGGAGTTGAGGATCCCTGCTCTAATGACATGGTCCTAATTTTGGAGTTCTGCAGTAGCTCAAATTCAGTCTGCCTAAGAGACTATCATACAGTTTTATTGATAGATTTCAGTAGGTTTTCCGCAGTCATTTTCAGAACAACATATGGACATATTTTGTGGCCTCCTGTGCAAATACATAGAATCATCCCAAATGTATCTGTCATGTAACGCTGTGCGGCAGGCAGAATGAGGACCCCAATGCAGGACACTTGACTCGTGGAGTGACTAAAAAAAACCCAAAACCCTCAGCTGGAAACACAAAGTGGCACAGGATACAGGACCATGACAGTATCCTGTAAACCTGCAACATGCATATGTAGCAAGGTTACGATCTACACCTGGCTAATCCTTTCTTGTGTTGAATTAAAGGAAGATGATGCTCTGCTCTGCAGGCTAATTAATATCAGTCATTTTGGTTCTGGAGCAAAATGCATCTGCATAAAGTTAATATAGTCAGTTAATACAACCATAGATCACTGAGGTGGCTCTGCTGATCCCTGCCTGGGAGATGTTTATGCTATGTGTGAAGAATGAAATGCTTTCTTGTAAAGCTCCTCTGAGGCCCTGCTTCCAGGTTGAGTGTGTGTGTGTCTTAGTGTGCGCACACACATTTAAGTGGTAAGGAAAGAGTGTGGGTGTTGTCTTCCTCTGTGGCTCAACCGCTTTTTTTTCTTCTTTTTTTTTTTCTTTTTTAAATCATTTGACATTTTCCGAGCTTGTTTTAACAGTGCGAGGGGGGCGACGAATGGAGACGGCACAGAGAGAATT
>VUQK01028489.1:59170-75635 GCA_015106715.1 Bujurquina vittata | reverse complement strand
TAAGGGGGGGTGGAAGGAGGGGAAGAGGGGGAAGAAAATTGTTGTGGGGGGGGGGGGGGGGGGATTATAGAATAAAAAATAATGAAAACCTCTAAAAGTGACAGCAGACAGTGAAAGTTAAAAAGCAAACAAAGTGAAAATAAAGTTGGCACATTTCTTGGGGGAGAAATAAAAGGATTTTCACGTCATATTTTTCTGATCTTTCATCTATACAGCTGCCAAAGAAGGGAGCATAAAATCTACAAGGGCTGAGTCACACTGTGCTTGTATGTGTGTGTGTGTGTGTGCGCGCATAATTGACTGATAACCTCGGCATGTTAATGAGTCAGCATAAGAGCTGAAGAATGATAAAGAGAAAATGTAAGCGAATGAGCAAGTGACTGAATGAAAAAAGTCAAGTGAGCAATTAACATTCAAGGTGATTATTTTCAAATTCTTAAGAGTTCATTTTAGAAGCATTTTAAGTGCATTTGGAGGGCTTGCTTTTTTCATGGGACTCTTTCATAGCGCTGATAAATGCAGTGTTAATTAATTGCTGCAGGAGCTGGCCACCTGTCGCCATTATACACACTCCACTAAAAATTCACACACACGCGCTCAAAAGCCCGGGTAAATCGGACCGTCTCTCTTCGTCTCACACACAAACGCATGCACACATACAGTACAATGTCCTCCGGGGGTGAGCAGCAGCAGCAGCAGCAGTTGTGCTGTGTGGTCTCCACAAAATGCCCAGAAACTAGTGCAGTGTGGAGGGGAATGTGTTAGACCAGAGAGAGTGAGAGAAAGGAAAACTGTCAGCTGAACAGCAGACAGAAAACACATGGACCAGGAACCAGACGATGCAGCGATGTGGCAGCGGCTTCAGTTTAGAGGGAAATGAGGGCAAGTGCAAAGGAGGACAGATGGAGGAGGAGGAAGAAGAGGAGGATTGTGAAATTACCATCACTGTGATCCTATTGAAATGATGAGGAAAACACTACAAAGTTAATGCCCAACAGTTCTGTGCCATCATTGTTACTGCACGGTACAAACTATAAAATGTGTTATTTCCATCAGTTACTGTAATATGAACCTTTAATCCCTTCGTTGTTTTCTGTTTTATTTTATCGGACAGCCTTGTGTTTCTTCAACAGATGTAAACTACAATGGATTAAAGAGATATTTGTTTTATGGCTTACTTCATTGGTTTATATAAGGACAATTCAATGAACCCCAAACCTCACAAAATGCAGATCAGGACTTATTAAATTGTTTTAGTTAATTAGGTATGTATTTATGCAAATTGCTCCTAAGGTCGCACCACAGCATTTTAATTACGTCGAGGTCCGGACTTTGACTGGACTACAGCAACACCTCAGTTCTTTTCTTTTTCAGCTGTTGTAGATTTTAGTGGTTTACGTTACGGGGTCATTGTCCTGTTGCATGATCCACTTTGGGCCAGCTTTAGCTGTTGGACAGATGGCCTCACGTTTGACTCCAGAATACTTTGGTATTCAGAGGACTTCATGGTTGAATCAATGAAGCAAGGTGTCCAGACCCTATGGCTGCAAAACAAGCCCAAATCACTGCCCCTCTATCACCGTGATCACCGTGATCATGATCGTCACCAAAGTGTTGTACATTATGATTAAATATCTCCACTTTGGTCTTTTCTGTCCAAAGGACATTGCTTGTCTTGTGGTTTGTTCAGATGGAACTTTGCAAAACTAAGCTGTGCTGCCGTGTCCTTTTCACAGAGAAAAGGCCATTTTCCCTCTTGATTACTATGGAAACAGTAAGGGTGTAGTTTTTTTTTTTTTTGCAGAACTGTGAACATCATATAGAAATATTGTAAACAAAAATGTTTTAAAAAATTGCACAGGGGATTTTAAAAACAATGATTTGGAGTGTAACAGGGTCTTTTCACTAAACGGTAAAAAAGGAACATCTTAAGATAAAACAAGCAACCGATCAATTATCTAATTTTCTATCAGTTAATTTTCTGTCCCTGATCTTATCAAATTTAAGACCTGCTTCACATTAACATGTGGACACTGAATTTCACTGAAGCTGTATCAGATACTATATCAGAGAGCCAGGACTTGAGATGTTGGATTTTAACATGGAATTCCTGCTCTTAATCAGCCCAGAGAGGTAGGCTTAGCCCTTTTGGCAAAAGAAGCTATCATCTGTCCAAAGAAAAGGTTTTTAATGAGCAAGACAAAAAGTTTTAATCACGCTAAACATCTGCTCTGCAGGGAAGCTGCTCAGACCACACAACAAGATTAACTGATTTATAGAGCAGCAGTCGCCTCTCTCCCTCTCTCTTTCCTGCTCTCTATTTGTTGGTCACCGTCCAAATGGGACACGCTAGCCAGAGAGAAATAGTGAAAGAGAACCAGAAAGAGGGTAGGCTGGGATAACGTTGTCCCACTATGACAGATGTCCCCATGTTAGACAGATAAATCTTCTTTACTAGCAATCAATGTGCCATTGCGCCCAACAACAGCCGCTACATATCTCATTCTATAATTAATGTGCCAGCCATGGCCAGTTCTGCAATCTGCATAAACGATACATGCTCCACAGACACATGTACACGCATCCGTGGAGTCACTGAAGTGATCATGAACACATTAACTTAATTTTTTTTGCATAGCATACCTGCAAAACCTCACATTTGGCTGTGATATGCAGATATTCTGTGTAATCTTGAGAGCTTTGCGTAAAGTCTGAAGAAACCGGAAATTGCTGCAAACCACCACAGCTGCTGGTTTTAGTGGATATTTATAGATTAAACAGCTGATCAGCCGCAACATTAAAACCCCTGATAGGTAAAGTGAATGTCACTTCAACACAATGTTCTGCTGGGAAACTGTGGGTTCTTTCATCTACCATCCAACTAAACATTGTTGCTGGCTGAGCACACACACGCACACATGGTGATAACACCTCCCAATGGAGGTGGTCTCCCCGAGCAGGACAATGAGCTCCGCCAAACTGCAGAAGCTGCTAAGGAACAGCTTGAGGAACATGACAAAGGGGCCGAGGTTTTGACCCGTCCTCGAAACTCTCGAGATCCCAATCCGATTACGCATCCATGGGATGCACCAGAACAAACCCAATCCCTGCAAGCCCTACTGGATAACCCGCAGGACCCAAAGGATCCACTGCCAAAATCCCGGTGCCAAATGCCACAGAACACACACCCAGAGCTCCTGTGGCCATGCCATAATGGTCAGAATTTTTTTTTGTTGCACAAAATATATTAGGAAGGTGTTTTTAAGACAAGCCGGGCCATCTTACTGTAACTGCTTTTTTAATTTCAGAATTAAACACAACCGAAATTATTTCATAATTGTATATTACTCTTGCACCAAACCCAGGTCTAATGGTCAGACTCTAGCAAATGGAGCAGACCTTACATTCAATAATGTTCTACACTTGAGCACACACTGTGCTGCAAACAAGCATACAACAACAATTACACATTAACATAATCAATAATAGGCACCGAGGTTCCAGTTAGAAATAACCAACTTCCCAGAATACAGAGCTAAGAACATCAAGGAAACTACAGTTACAGCCTTTTCATGCATTCTCGTGCCAGTGCATTGGCGTGTGGTAGGTGGGGCTTGTTTGCTGTCAGTTGATGCAATGCATCGTGATATCTGACTTAACATCCTGCCAGAACCAGTTCGTTAAAAGGCTCTGAATAAAGAGCCAGTGGAAGCTGATGTCTGTACTCACTTTGGTTTCTGCCTCTTTTAGTATGCTGAGCAAAATGCTCCCCAAATCACATGATTAATAGATTCCTGCAGAGGAGCACCTCTTTTCTGGCGCTCTGTCTGTAATATCAGGGAGTAGTTGGAAAAGTTATTACAGTAACAGCATATTGAAGTTCATAATTTAACCTATTGTTTGGAGGTTTAAATCTCACACTTCAGTTTCAGTTTAACAATGATATAAAAAAATGACTTTAATTTGGTACATTGTTATTATTCATTTGTGCTATTGTGTTGGGTCGTTGAAGGGAAGCCTGTAATCAAAAACGAGAATGCCACTTCTGACCCAGTGGCAGCTTCCTGGGTTGAAATGCTCATTCAGAAGTGCCAAAAACTGCAGTTCATTTAATGGTCACTAATGGCTCAGTATACTAGAGTAAAAATAAAATGAAAACTTCCTTGCAACTAAGAAAAAAATTATTGCAAAAAATTATTTTTGCTGTCAGTGACGCACTGGTCACCCAGAGGCTGAGCATGCAACACCCTCAAACTCTGAGTATCGACTTTTGATTGCACAGCAGGTTGCTCAGTGATACGCAGCCTGTCTACGAACAATCACAGTCTGACTCGGACTGACTGGAGTCAGTCAAATGAGACCGGTAAAGCTTTGCAAACAACTGGCATCTTGTTTATAAATGCAGACAAATTTCCATAATCTTACAATCAATCTGATTCAGTCAATGAATGCAACTTTTCTGCGACACATCTCTTTTCAATAGAGGACTCCAGTCAAGTGGTTGCCAACTGGTTTAATTCTGCTTATATTCCTATAAAAAAAGCAAATTTGCAGAGTGCAACATATTCGCACTTTGTCAGTTTTCCTGTTGTAAACCTGATAAGAGGGCAAAGTAGTAAACAACAATTTGAAGAAATTCACGACATAGTTTTATTTCTAACGCGCGTGATTGTTTGAACATAATGAAGATATTGTGCATTCCTAATGAGCACCAGTTCAGAGGTAATAGCTGTTTAATGGCTGTTTTCTGCCATGCTGTGATCTGTGTTTGATACTGATGGTGTGATTTTAAAGTGCTTAGACACTCATCACACACAATTACTCCGAGTTTAATGAAGTGTGGAAGAATGCAGCGTCTACTCAGACTTAAACTGGGGCAGAGGAGCAGATAGGGAGGGTGTAAATGTCTGTGTGAGACCGGGTAATACTGGAAATTTGCTAGAAACAGGACCAATATGATACCTATGTTATGTATGTAATTACATATGTATGTACAATATGAACAGCAAGTTGCTCAATGGCCTCTTTTGTTACTGTTATCAAACAGCATGCCATCATGGAAGATCGTCACTGTAGCCAATTCAGATCTACACTAACTGGTCACTTTATACTTTTTCAAATGCTTTAAAACACAAACTTCTCATCAGTTAACCATGTACTGTAGATGACCTGCTGAAGTTCAAACCAAACATTGGGGAAGAAAGGGGATTTAAGTGACTTGGGATGCGGCATGGTTGCTGCCAGTTGGTGCCAGATGGGCTGGACCAACTGTTTCAGAAACTAATGATCTCCTGGGATTTTCCCACACAACCATCTCTAGGGTACAACCAAGGTATGCAGACGAGCATCTCTGAACACACAATGACCATAAAGCAGATAGGTTACAGCAGTGAAAAACCACACCTGGTGGCACCCCTCTCTGCTAAGAACAGGAAACTAAAGCTGCAACTCACACAGGCTCAGAGAAAACTGGAAAACACCGCCTGGTGTAATATGGGGCTGTATTTTCCTGCAGGATGTTTTCCTAGAATTCTGTGGGCCTCTTAGTGCCAAATGAGCTTTTTTTATATTCCAATGTCCATCTGAATATAGTTGCTGACCACGTGCACAGAGGACCCACCCTCTGATGGATGCAACCAGCAGGCTAGCACATAATGGTACAACACGCCAATCATTTCAAACTGGTTTCTTGAACATGACAAGTTCACTGTTTTTCATCATGTTCACAGATGAGGTCATTTGTGAAAAATGTATTAATGTTATAATTTGAAGTGTATAGTTATAGTAATGTATTTGATTCCAGTGAAATAGATACGATTAACTTTAGCTAAAGTAACTACAAAACATATCTAACCATTTGATAGATATACTCTATTATTAACTTATACAGTATATGTATTAGTAAATCCATTCATGAAAGTTGTTATATTGTTATAAAGTTAGCATTAGCATGGCAGCTAGTCTGAATAAAGATACACTGAATGAAGCGGCAGCTTTTACAAGCCTGAACATAATTAGAAACACTTAACAAAGTTACACAAGTCATCAAAACACATGACATCTGTGTAAGTTACATTTTTATGTGGGCATGTTACATATCTTACCTAAACTAACTTTTATTCAATTTGACCTGTTTTTCTTGAGCTTTGATTAAAAAAAATGCTGTCCAAAATGCGACCAAATAAAAGCTCTCAATGAAAAAGTGAATTTTGTATCAAACCAAAAACCCTTTGATCACAGAATTTTAAAAAAAGATCTTTTTGTTGTGGAACTCTGAGGTTGTTTTTTTTTTTATTTAGTTATTTAATTCATTGAATTTTTCCATCTGATGTTTCCAAGGTCAACAATGAATTTTAAAACTCAACCATCAAGTCAAATAGGATGAGAAGTGCTCAGGAAATCCTGGACACAAAACTACAGTTCAAAGAAAACTGAACAGTCTAGATCTGCTGATGGGACAGTGTGATATTATTTTTTTAACTTTACATGTTAAAGCTGGCATAGATGTAAAAGCTTTTAATCATCAATGAAACAAGGATGCATTTTGAGACACGTCAGTCTCTGCTGGGTCAAATTCATGACAAGCTCTGCTACAACTGAGAAACATGAACATTTATCTTTAATCTTAATCATTACATGGTTTCCTCTTTCCTTTGGCCAGGAGTGCAGCAACAAGGGTATTTTATTGTTCTTCTACTTTTCATATCATGAGATCTGCACAGTTTTCATCTATCCATATTTCATCTATCCATAGCAGCACTTTCCATGAGACATTGCTGCAGTTTAAAGATCTGTGTGCATGCATTTGCTTGCATCTGTGTAAGTTATTAAGCTGTACATGTGTTTGTGTCGCTGTCTGTACCTATCTGTGTAATTGGACTGACGCCTGCAGGGCACCGTGTTGCGGACACAGGTACCGGTGCCTGGGTCCACATTCTCCACCATGACAAAGGGATGCTCCTCCAGAGTAGCCACGGTCAGGTGACGATCATCAGACACATGCTCCAGGTAGCTGCCATACCGAGGCCAGATGGGGTAGCGAACCTGGACGACGCCCCGAGCGTACGTACCCACCTGAACAAGAAGTGTGAAAGAAAAAGACCTCGTTGGTAATCACATGCAAGTCCCGACCTTCATGTCAGCAGCTTCTCTCTTCACCTACCCTGCCATTCAGAACTTCACAGGATGAATAATTTTTATAAAAGATTTATAAAGATTTTTTGAAAAAAATGCATGTGCTGACCTGGAGGAAGAGGATAAGAAGATCAAAGGAGAGTAGGGTTCATTAACACATGCTGAGGAGACTTAAAAGTGTTTGATGAAGACTTATTGAGGAGGAAAAAGCCCTCAGAAACTAAAATAAAGAATAAACCAGCTGCATCACATTAATAATACAACCCAGCATGTGCCGCTTTCACTGTGTTAATTTTGTTGACTGATTATTCAGTTAATAATTTTCTTTTTTCCCCACTAATAAACATTGAAATGTCACTATTCATAAATGGTAACTGTTCAAGTGATTATTGCAATTTATCTAATGTGTTTTTTTCTGCCTTTGTGTGTTTAAAAGATTTGCTGCATTTGTAGAGCCGGTGTAAGTAAAGCTCAGTGAACTGAAAATAAATGAACAAACAGAGATTCTGACAGATTCGTTAACGAGATTGCTACTGGAAAAAAGTGTTTAATGTCACAGAAGCCACTTTTGTACCAGAATTGCCGTACACTGTCACGTCATACAATGAATAGTCCCATAGACGTCGGTACCAAGCTCGATGAAACCCTCCACATGAGGAGCAGGACTGTTTGTCACATCAGCCAACCTAATGAGGCGTGCTGAGCTCGGCCAGGGCGGACTTACTGCGTATGAAACTCACTCCCTTACAGATTTAATGAGACCTCTTTTTCATACCAACTCTTGATTCTTTCTTCAGCTCAGTCACACTAATGTTTTTCCCTAGTCATACATGGATGACTTAAGGCTCTGTATAAAGGCGCAGCGCATAAAGTGGTGATTTGTTTCTGTGCACCATCTGTGAATGACAGAATCACAGAAATGTCAGTTTTGAAGATCAGTCATTTAGATTTATGTCACATGTCTAAAGTATCTTAAGCAGAAGTGCTTTCACTGCTATTCAGGCACTCACTGGACCAATGGGTCATTGAATACTGGGTTAAAATATGATGTGATGGTAACTTATGTCAGGTTTTGACAATGAGAGATGCATTCACCTTGCTAAAGAGTCTCTTTGTCAATGCCAAGATAAGCACATCACAGTCCTTCATGTTTGGAGTTAAATTTGAAGTTCAGTGCAAGATAACCCCCCCAATCACCCCTCTGTGTATAAATAGTCCCATCTTCCCTTTATCCTTTGTTGTAGAGTCTGTGTACCTTTTCTGGTGTGTGCTCTGTTTTCCTAGTCAAAATTTAACCTAATAAAAGTTTGTTTTGTGTTACTCTGTATGTCTTGTGTCCTCTGCTACTGCTGTGTTGTTTTTTTAGGGTAGTCTCACGACTGCAGTCCAGGTCAGTTGCATTTTTACCCACTATGTTTTGGTCTCCATCAGCTCCTGAGGAGAAAATACTGCATTATAATCAACAGCCAGTAAGTAACTTGAGGGGTGTGCTACAAGGCAAGTTCAACAAAGCCAGGCTTTTTTTTGTTTTTGCCTTAGCTGGCTTGACAAAACCTAAAACCCTGGTGAGAGATGATGGGTATCATAACAGCTTTTTGCTGCAGGTTCTGAGCGTGCTCATATAAAATTTAAGTATTTGATCAAGTCATACACTTTATCAGCGGAACAGGTGATAACGAATATAAGAAATATAACCACACAATTCAAATGTTGCAAGTAAGAGTAATGCTGCAGGAAATCATTAATCCAAGGATTTGTTCATTAAATGCTCAGAGAGCAATCAAATAAATTATCTCGAGTTAATATATTTATATTAGTGCTCAGTCCACTCTCTGTGCTGCTGTTTATTTCTAATGAGACAGCAGCGCATTACTTTACTATTCAGTAGCTTAAATGAAAAGTGGAAATCACTTTAGTTATTGATTGAATGGGTATTGTTAGTGATAAATGAGCTGCAAATCTAACTGAACAATTTTCTAACATGTGTTTAAATAGCTGCAATTCCAGCAGTGTATAAAAAAACAAACAGTTTAGGACCAAACATTAATATGTTAAATACACAAGTTCCATCAAATTGCTGGAACAATGCAACAAAGACAGTTTTCACTGCTGTAACTTTGAAGCTGGGCTTCATTCAGTGGGGTTACACTTTACAGATTGCTTTTGTTTGCAGGTTGCTGTTAACTATAATTTCCCCATTGTGGGACTAATAAAGTATCATTCATTCATTCATTCATTCAGTCAGTCATTCATTCATTCAGTCAGTCAGTCAGTCAGTCATTCATTCATTCATTCATTCATTCAGACATATATAAAACCTATTCCCTCAGCAGATATCTGTATCACACTTACAGGATCCTGTAATTGAGATCCTTCCAGACAATTCTGACAATAATCAGCTCCAGATCAGATTATATGTTCACCGTGATTAACCACGGTGATCTAGCCGGGTTAAAAAAAGAGAGTCTCCTTCATGACACTGCAAACTCAGACTTTACACTCAACTTACGTCACTAAACCATTAATCTTGCTTCACAGTACGCTCCGCTTGTCTGCTGTTTGGGGTTGGGCAGAGAGTCAGTTTTTCTTTTAAACAGTTGATGCCATACATCTCAACTTTTAAACTTTGAGCTGAAAGGCACTAAAGCCTTTAATAGAGCTGAGAGCAGAGCTGTGTGATAATTCACCTAACGTAGTTTTTTACTATTTACTGCTGATATATTGTTTATTGATTATTACTGCTTTTTTATTTATTTACTAGCTTCAAACCACAGGTGCAAAATTGGAACAAGATAAGACCTGGGAGAGGATCCTGGCAGTGAAAAGGGACAAAATGTCACCCAGCAGCACCCTTCAGATGATGATAAGGAATAACAGCATGTTAAACTGTCAGGCTGTCACAATGAAAGAGGGAAGCTTGAAAAGAGCAAGTACTCGTCGTTATAACGGATGAGATACATGACACAAAGAGGAGAGGGAGAACACGCAGTGAGAGATCGAGTTGTAATGAGATGGGGTTGAAAGGGAGGGAGAGGACTCACAAAATTCTGATGCTTGTATGGCATCTTGTCAGATGTCTTGTTATCTGTAACTCGTGTGAACATCAATACCTGCGCTCTGGGAGAATATGTGATTTTTGAGATCTACAAACACGGACAATCCAAAGCCCACTTCAGCACAATGACATGTCCATGTTCATACACACACATATACATACACAGTAGCCAGAAGGTGACATTGATAAAGTAGGTTGGTCTTTCCAGGGCAGAAATAAATGAGTTCAACTGTAGCTGTGAGATTACGTTTAGGGCTCTCTGTTCAGTCGCACTTTTTCAATACACCCTCGGGCTTTGACTGCGTGTGTGCGCTTATGTGTGTAAAAGGGATTGAAAACACTCTGGAGGCTGCAAGGCACGGTTACGAGGAAACAGGAATAAAAAAAGGATATGGCCTCACCGGGCAAGAAGACGCACAATACTATTGATCTGAAATTATGTCAACACGTGCACCTTCAAGTGATGTCTGATGCAAGGAGGGTTTTTTTTCCCAGGAGTAAACTATCTGCATCTATCCAGATTAGATCTTTTAAGTCACACTGAGAGGTTGTGGCACTGAGCTTATGGCAATAATAATTTCCATCATTAATGCCACAGATTGTGTTCTTTTCACAGTCACAACTTACTCAAATCTGAACACACAGGCATGATGCACATTTTCAGTTTCAATTTAGGTCATTAGGTGTGTTTCTGTGCCATTGTGTATAATTCAGTAAAAGCTTCCCAGTACCTTGTCCCAGATTCTGTCCCGGTCCAAAGCAATGACGACCATAGAAGGGTTTGAGAGGAAGCCTTGGTTGTTAAACGACAGATCTCTTCTCTCCCAAGTCACATTCAGCATGTGTCTGTCTCCAAAAGAAACATAAACAGTACGCAATCAAGGAACTTTGACTTTCTAATAATAAAAATATGCAGATTCATTCACACGGATGCATGCACATACAATGATCACCTGCTAATTAAATCTAAAGCCCCCCTCCCCCCAGGAGCTTAATCTAATGTGGGAGACTGGAAGTAGCTCATTAGGCGGTGATAGCGGCAGGTGATTGGTCCGACAGCAGAGTGTTCCTACTGAGTGATTTCAGTGTCTCTTAATACATGACAGACTAGACTGTTTATAATGAATCTAAATCAGTTAGAATTTCAGACTACATGCTAAATACTTGGTCTGTGTCGTACGCTCACAAACTAACGTAAACAAAAGAAGTTAAAGCTTCTAAAGATTCCAGCTAATTTGCAACAGAATAGTCACACATTCTGGAGCTCAGATGCAGGTGACGTAGAAGATGCCACTTTAGTTTAAAGAAACGGAGTACTGGACGCAGTGTTCTCGCTCTACATCTCCATGTATTGATCGCTTGACCCCCACTGTGCCTTCCTTAATTGTGTAATCAAGTTAACAAAAGGAAGTCAGTAAAATTAAAGGGACTTAAAAACCAAGGTCACTAAGTGTTTCAAAGCTTGAAAAAAGTCTGCATCTACAACAAAAACAAGCAAGCAAAAGGTGTATTAGTTAAAAATCTATAAAGATTAGATTAGATTAGACATTAGAGATTAGTTTCTAATCCCCAAAAGTCTCTGAGCCGGGGCAGGAAAAGCTTGGTCATCATGAAATGCGAACTGCGGGATGGGCACAAAAAGGAGCTGATAACCTAAAATGCTTAATAGAATAAGCAACTGATATGGGGAAAAATAACACATTTTCACTTTTAGTCCTGAATGTAAAATGATACCTACATCCCAAAGCTTGAGTGCTAGGTTTTTAGATTATCTTCTGCTTATTAATATCTGCACTGACAAACCAATGATGACTAATGGGATAGATACTGCAGCTTTTTGAAGCCTAACAAAAACAAGTAACACCATCACCTGCGTAGTGTTGCTTCACCTGAACAGAGTGTGGTTGTCTGAGTGCTTGGCTGGCTTGTTGCAGTCACCGTGTCCCTCGGGGATGAAACCATACTGCCTCTTGAAACTCTCTGCCCCTTTGGCTACGATGGCAACACCTTCCCTCACTCTCTGCCGCAAGCTTTTCCTCCACTGGTCGGTAATCACTCCGATTACACCTATAGGGAAGCTGGCAGGTGGAGAGCCGTCAGGGTTGCCCACAGCCAGACTGGGGAGGATCCAGATGTAGCCTGGCCCCAGCAGACCCACCTCAGCGGCGTTTTGAAAAAGGTACTGCGCCTCTTCGTGTGAGCAGTACGCCAGCAGAACCTGGGAATCCAACTGCAGACGGAGAAAAAATCTGTTAGTGATAAGTCATAGAATAGCACAACATACTTGTTAACTCAGTTATCATAAACTGCAGTAAAAACTAACTTTCACATAGTTATGTAAGATTCATATACAGCAAAAGAAGCAGGTGCCTTGCCTTCCTGGCTGCTGCAATATTGGGCATCCAGATTTAACTCTCCTGTTCTAAGGTACATCAGAGTGTGTCTATGGAGGCAGGAGGGATACCCGTGGCAGGTATCCCTCCTGCCACAGGTTTAACTGCCAAGAGAACACAGTTCATGTCCCATTTGGTAGATTTGTGTTTTGTTTTGCTTTGTTTTCACTGCCTGATTGCTTTCCTATTTATTAATTTTACACTTTTCACTGTTTACTCTCTATCTGGTTAGTTTGGGGAACTGAAAACGACTTAGTTAATTTTAGGAAAATACAGTCCTTTCAGTTAAAATTGACCCACTTACAACATTAACCTTGCAACTTAAAACATTACGCTTAAGGATACCCAGTAAGTTTAAATCTGACCCAGAGAGGTCAGAGAATGCCATTACCGAGGACAGAGGCCGGACAAAATCTGCCAACAGACAACAGGATTGTGCATATTTTAATTTAATGAGCTAATAAAGGTAATAACATTTTAGTCCATCTCTCTGTGCTAACCCTGCAACAGATTGGCCACCTGGCCAGGATGTACGGATCCCAGGATCCCAGTTTGACAGCTGGGATAGGTTTCAGCTCCCAAATATCCCAATAATCCCAAAGTACATTTCTCTTCATTTATGCAGATCTAAATATTCAATTCAATTCAATTTTATTTATATAGCACCAAATCACAACAACAGTCACCTCAAGACACTCAATATATCTTTAGATAATATATTACATCTAATATAGTACATCAACATTTACTAAATTTACTAAAGTTGTTGCCTGCTTCCTGTCTTAAAGTTTGATGATATCAAAGCATATGACCCATTAAAACAAAAAAGCAATAACTTGTGATTCAATGTCCCGGGTAATATTAATTCCTTTATAAAGCAACTTATCGTACCTGCTGCAGCATCCGTTTGAGCTTCACGTCACTCGCCCCAACGGACATTTCTAGAGACATGATATCCTGGACATTCCACAAGAAGTAGGAAGTATCTGTGTAGGACTGAACTATATCCACAAAGGTGTCATAGCCCGGCATTAAGCTGGTGATCACAGCAAACTCGCCCCAGTCATATTCCTCCATGATCTGAAACAGACACAGGCAGAATTATTATTAACTGCTGCAAAAAAAATGCTTTCCATCCTCGAGCTGAGGTGCAGTTAAAGTGATAAAATAAGGCTACAGCACAAAGTCTAATTTTGACTTAGTGTACGTACTTTACTTTGATGAGTAGATTAATATTTTTAATAATATTAACATCCTTTCATTGTTCTGCTATGATTGGTCATCTGAGTTTAAATGGCAAATACCTTAATTGAATTCTGTAGCTCAATGAATCGTGTTCTTCAAATTGAATAGACAGTTATGGTTACTGAGTGGTTCTTGGAGCTATCACTAGGTGAAACAGGTTGCAGAGAGGGTGTTGATGTAGTCGTTAGCAGATTGCCATGATTACCTGTGGTTTGCATGGAAGACGCTGACTTGTCTACAAACACGTGCCAACAGCTGAATTGTTGTAAAAGTTGAAAAAGTGCCACACAAGCTGAAAATGGAGATTATTCACCTTCAAAGTAAAAGCTGTGCCTTGGTGGTGCAGCTAATGTGTTTCAAAAAATGTAACATTTAATTTCACAGTCTCTACTGTTTAGAGAGTAGTTTGTGAATGTCTGCGGAGAAATCAGCACATTCCATGCATATAATGGGCAATTGCTGCTATCTGCTAATGACTAAAAGCAATCACTAGGAGGTGTCTGACAAGTCTCTAGGCCTTTGTGACCGGGGCTTTAGCTATCGATATCCCAATGACTGCCAGCAACCTCCAGCAATGACTTGCCAACCACTTGGGGAATACTCTTGGGGAATACTCTTCCCTCTCGACTGGTGATTGCCACGTGGTCACAGACTGCTCTCTAGGGTTGTGTGACTTTATTCACTTGAACCTACATTGTCACCATAATTGTCACACATCCCAAATAGCGGACAAGTTAATGCCACATGATTAGCAGTCACATGACTACAAAACATCAGTAGTTGGAAGCGTTAGGTCAGGCTTAGCCTAAACATCATAATTGGCTAGCCATGACTAGCCCCTCTTAATGCAGCTTTTTGTATTCATTTTAAACTTTAGCCTTGTAATGTTTGGATTAAATAACTAAGAAATAAAGTGTTAATTGTGAGCTTCAGAATTGCAGTAAGGTTGATTTTATTTTCTTTGCATTGCGCCAGCCCAGCTGCTTCTGCCTATTTACAATACAGTTTAAATGATGGGATGTAGCTTCTGGGTCTGAAATGTGACCCAGGCGCTACACCCCTGCTGGCCATTCAAGATCGCTAAAGCCAAAAGGCTTCGCTCAAAGCGTCATAACAGCACTTCACAGACCAATACATGAAGTCACAGTGTAACCCTTTAATCCTGTCTGCAGTATTCAGCTGATTTTGGGTTTGTTTTGCTTCACAATTGTACTCCTGAATTGTGCCTTTTTTGTTCAAAAATGCATAGAGTTTCAATTTTGGGTTGACATCAAGACAGTATTGACAACAGCAACCAAAAGTATACCTACCAATTTCAAAATAAAAGTCTCTCACTTGATGTAGAGGTAAACTGAGGGTGTCATTTGACTTTCTATTTGATGAACTAGATTTTCTTTTCCCCCAAAACTATAAAGTTAGATTGTTGGTTTTAATATAATGCACTTCCATACCTTGAATATGCAGTTGACCTGCTGCTCTAGAGAGGCCCCCATCTGCAAGAAAGAGGATCCTTCAGCCTGTAATGAAAAAGAGAGGCTCATTTAATGCTTGTGGCTGTCATGGTTCTGAAGGTGGATGATGCAACAGCAGCTCAGAGCAGACTTCTTTAGCGAGGCCGATGCTTGCTGTCACAGAGGTTTAAGAAAGTGTTGAGACCGAGTACCCAACGGGTTTCATTTCGCTTGTGTTGTGAAATATTTTGACCCACGGAGAAAACTGTAAAAATATTCTAAGTAAATCAGCACACAAAAAAATCCAAGTACTGCGCTGAACCTGTCACAACGGGAGCCAGCTGACAAAATATTCAGATGAACTCGCCTGCTTGTCCTCGTTTCAGCAACACCTTCAATACTGTCACAGCTGCAGAACAGTCCATTTAAATAATTAGTCCCCTTGTTCAGGTGTAAAGCGGTCAGTGTTATAAGTCATGTACCCACACACTGGAACAGGCTTACATTACCAATTAATTAACGAGAAAAGACAAAGACAGGGCTACATTAGAAGTGGGTGATGCCTGGGTGATTGCACATGGACTGAAAATCTTTAGAGACGTCAACAGTGTCCTAAAAATCTTAATTGGCCAGTTTAAAAAGTGACCAGTTGCACTCCTTTACATTTTTACACACATGGCAGTAACTGGTTAGCAATAACTCTTCAGATAGTTGTCAAATATTGTTGCATCTTGTAGCAATAAAAATGCAGATGCTGAGTGATGTGTTCTATAAGCTTTGATTGCCCCAATTGGGCAATGTCTCTGAAGTGGAAATAGTCAGTCCTGCTGCTTTCTTTATGCTGTAGGTGTTAGTTTAGATCTGCACATCTACTGTAACTCTAACTTAGCTCCAAATGAGCAAAACCGTGCTCAGCAGCGCATGAATACAGAGTAAGCGATGGCTGCACTTTGATTCAAACAGCCAAACCAGAAAAAAAGGGACTTAACCAAAATTTTCCACAGTCTGGACACTGTGTCCCTGCCTTTTTTAGACCCACGCCTGTCATAGTTAAAAGAAGTTGGAGATCTAAGGGGCCTAATGCTGCTGTAGGGCATGAGTAGACCCGTGATGTAAGCAGGTGCAAGAACATGCAGGGTTTTGACAAAAGTAGTAATATGTTTTAATTTAATAATGGATATGGGGTT
>VUQK01028489.1:39049-51875 GCA_015106715.1 Bujurquina vittata | reverse complement strand
AAATGAATATCCAATTTTTTTGTGCTGCATCCTAGCATTTCTTCAACCTGATCGGATGGACGTACTCAACAAACCAGGCCTTAATGTCCAATCCCTTCTTTCTTCTCATGCCTGTTATGCATTCATACAAAGTTGCAGTAGCCCTGCAGAATCTCAATGAATATCACAAAACACACAAGCAGTCTCTGTCCAGTTTGTCACATATGCTTTCCTGCTAGCTAAAGGTATAGTGGCAATTTGGGGAGGAAAAAGAATTAACGTGTGATATCATTCTCACATGGCCAGCCCTCATTTCTTTATATTTTTCCAGGTATATTGGGAAAAGTAATCTTTAAGTAGTCTTCAGAAATCGTTCTGCTTGTGTTATCTTTGCTGTTTTTCACAGATTTAGCTATAGAAATGTGAACAAATTGTGTTTTTGTGACTGGCTGCGAGTAACAAAGTGCCTAAAGATACAATTTAAAATTGTCTCTTTGCTAAGTTGTCTGTTATGTGTAGGCACAACAGTGGTTCATCTCTTGAGTTATGGATGAACCAGTGTTTATGCTACCAAATCCTGCCTAAATCCATTTCTTACACCCTATGTCTTTCACACAATAAAGGACATACTGCATACAAGAGTAGCAGCCTATGAAAAGCCTTGTTGAAAGGAAAGTGCCCTAGCTGTAGTTAGCTGTGAGAGTGTGGATGTTCCTGCGCTGGAGCCAGATAATAATGAAATGCTGGTGTCAGACAAGAGACAGGGGAAAGAATCAGGCCTGTGGAACAGAGGGCTAATAATAGCAGCTGAAACTGTGCTATTCCCACCACTGACTGAGGGACCATCATCACACTTCTACACACACACAGAGAGGCTCAGACACACACACACACACACACACACACACACACCCATATTGGCTTGGCACAGAGTTTAAACAGTAACCTGATCAAGCCACCGCAGAAACCAAAGCAATCAGGAATCAAAGCAAAGCCAGTATGCGTGCAGAATGTGCATGTGCGTGCTCGTGCCGTACAAATGTGAACATGTGAGGACGTGTGTGTACAGGGAGTAGGGCAAGTGAGCCAAAGATAAATGGAAGCAGAGTTTGGTGGAAACCACTTTCCCCCTCCATAAAGCGAAGGAGAGCATGCCTCTGATGTGCCCTACCAGAGAGGAAAGAAGGCCTTTCATTCAGCATGAGGAGATCCGTCTCTTCTCCTCTAGCCCTTCATTTCCCCCTCATCTTCACTCCTAGAGAGCATCTGAAGCCCATTCTCTCCCTCTGCTCCCCTCTCCATCACCCGCAAATATAACAAAAGTCTCTCCCTGACAAGACGAAAGGCTTTCTGCTCCTAATTGTACCCAGCCGTCACAGAGACGAAAGAGGTGAGGAGATCAGGAGGGACGAAAGAGGAGAGGAGAGAGGAGTCGGACAAGGAAGTGGACTTAAAGCAGGAGAGAAGAAAAGAAGAAATGAAAGATGTGTTTGTTCAGTACCACATGCTGACACATCTCTCTTATCTCTTGCCCAGCCAAACCATATGCCCCTAGGCTACAGAGGGAGGGAGGAGAGAGAGATGAGGTGTAAGTGTGTGAGGAGGATATAATAAGTCTTTGCAGGACGCAGAAAATTGTAAAAGAGGCATATGCTATGCGTACTGTAGGTATGAGTTATTCAAGGTCAGCCAGGGATTGAGACAGAAATCTGAAGATGAATAGAAAGCGTGAAGGGCGGATGGAGAAGAGATATGTGGTGAGGCACTGACTCGAACCAAAGGGGCTTCTGCCTTGACCCGCAGCCCTTTCGCGCCCCTACGGCTTCTCAGTTGCCTGTTGACCACACACACCGCCTGGCACAGCGCGGACGCCAACGCCACACGACACAGAGCCGCCGTCAAAGCCTCAGACACTCCAGCAGCAGGAGCCATCAGGCCTGGCTGCATGGAGGAAGAAGAAGAAGAAGAAGAAGCAGGGAAATTTTTTTTAACCGTTTTGGTCATGCAGGCTTTCAGTCTGTGGAAAAACAAAAGCGGACACAAATTGTGAATGTCAAGGAGCATTCTGGAACAGTTCTGTTTGGTTAGTTTTGTGTTACAGGCCAGAAATCAAAGCTTGCCAAGACCTTAACATATAGCGAAAGGTTTGATTTGTTAAGTTGAACGGTGAGTTTAATGTACACAGTAGTAGACTGGCTGGGTGACCGGGGCATTGACTATATGGGGTGTGTGTGTGGGTGTCTGTGACTGGCCCCACATGTTCAACTCCCACTGAACCATGTGTCTGATTCCCCCTGTTTATTGGCTGCAAACTGATACCTTTAAGGGCTTCATTCATGCCACATTACGCGAGGTAAATTCAATAGCTCAGGCATCATGGTTGGCCCATTCACCTCCTCGCCCTGGGTGATTTTTACATGTTGGTTGTCTGCACCTCTCTGTGTTTTCCTTCACAGAAACGGCTGTGTTCCCACTGCTCTGCAGCTCAGCCTAATTTCTCTTCAACGCTTTCAGCCTGGGACGCTATACACGCCCAGAGGGCCGGTGAAGTTGGTTTTATTTTATTCAGTGTGAGTTTTACGTGCTTTTAATAGGGCCAGAAATGTATGCGGGTGAGGATTTTATCTGCTAGATTCCGACGTGTGAGCTCACATTACTGGAGCACCATTAGGTGCAACTCCTGGAAAGTACACTGCTTCTAGGAATAGATTCAAGTGTGGGTGTTTGTTTGCGCGCACGTGTGTCGGTGTGCGCGCGGCTATCTGCAGCTCGTGGTGTGGATTTACAGTGTGCCAGCAACCCGTCTCGCACGCATGCACGCACAGAAACACAGAAACAAGCACACGCTCCTGGGTGCGGAAGGTGCGCTCTTTATCACTGTGACATTTCCATTTTACGCGCAGCCCAAGAGCTCGTACATTCACATCCATGTTTCCTGCGCCCCCATGCCCAGGCACAATAGCAACCACTTAACATTTAGCAAGACCAGATCAGCCCCAAATTCTTCCACTTTCCACCGCTTCCACGGGAAAGCTCATTATTTATCTCTGATTTAGAGTGACAAGAATTGTGAAGGGGCCACGGCCTGCTACCGAGAAACAAAGGAAGCATGGGGGCTTACTGATGCTTTATGGTGCACATTTAGAAGTCGTTTTAGCTGCTCTGAACTTTTTACTGTGTTGCTGCGGTGGCTGCAAGTAATGAGGAGAGACAGAGGGAATATGACAGCGGTTTCCAACCTGGCGTTCCCAGGAGAAATCCATGGGGAGGGCTCATTGCTTTCCATTGCTTCCCAATAAACTGAAAAATCTGGTTACTAATGCTTACTCCACAGTTCACTGCAGGCTTGAACAAAATGATCTTCATCAGCTGAAACAGATGTCAATAGATGTTGAAACCATGTTGAACATGATGCTGACCCGGGGCGTCCACCCCAGCCATGGCGGTCCTCCTCGTCCCTAACGGGCTCTCTCCGCCCGAGGGACGCCTAGCTCCAGCGTTTAACACGGCGATTAATCACACACAGACGGGCAATCGCCTCCATTAAAGCGGGGGAGCTCCGGCGGACACAGAGAGCACTTTGTGCCGGGAAACACGGGTCATTGTCTGCCGCTACGCCCGGCCCGGTAGGGAGGGCGACATAAAGGTGGACTTTGTGTCGCTGTTTTGACAAGCTCAGCGAGGCTTCCGAAAGCCGCATGTGTGCCACATTTCATATATCCTGATTTAGTTACCAGGATTACGCAAGATAAAATAACACCTCTTTCCTTTCCAACCCGGCCCCCCCTTCCCCCAATTGATCAATTAATGATGCTTCTCGAAGACTCATAAAACACACACACACAAATCATGTTTTGCTTCTTTGTAAATAAATTACATCAAGTAAACTAAACATACTGCTAAATCACACGGTTAATTATCTTCCTAAATTTTTTAATCTATGCATCTAACGTTAATGTGCAGATTTATTTGCACCAGTGGTCTCTACCGCCCCCTACAGATTCTACTCTGCTTTCGTTATTTATTAAGAAATAATAGCCTTAAAACAGAGCCTTAATTGTCAGACACTTATTTATCCAAAAGTTGCACTTTGGATACTGGCAGGCAGACTGGTAAAGTGGATCGTAATGACTATTTCAGGCCATAAAGTCAGAACTTTGACATAAACGTGAATATTGTGTTTTTATCGCCTCCACTTCTCGTTGCTCTGAAACTCCTGCTTGTGCCTCACACTCCGCATCAGCTGTAATAAAAATGTTCAAGTCTGCAGATCAGAGAGTTTTCCAGGGTTCATGACGTGTTTGTTCTCTGAAAACTGAGTAACTAAGGTAATAAGATCAAAAGCTACACAGCTGGAATATATGCAGACAAACTAGAGTGAAGTAGTAAAAATATATTGCCATTACTACTGATCAAAGCCACCTCATTGTCAGGGAGGTATATATATTCAGTGGTGGGGAGCACAACTCATAAATATCACACTTGTTTGAAAGACAATTTTGTTTGTTTGTTTTGAAATTGTGCACACAGCTTAGCCCTGACACAGTATAGTGCTCTGCTGCTTTTAGTATTTGCATAGATACCTACTGGTGTGATCAATGTACAGAAAGTTTATAACTGGCAGACTGCACGCTTTGAGAGTCGAGCTGATCAAGACAGCTGTCAGAGAGACTTTTCACTGGCCCAGTGGGAAGCTGGACAGCAGCGTCCCTGATGGGGGCTCTTCAGCCTGGCAGACATACAGGCGGGCAGAGCAGGGTGAACGACTTGGCACTGGAAGTGGAGCTGGCATTCTGGTGGAGCAATGGCTGGCACCAAGACCAAGCTGGCCTCTCCAGTGGCAAAGAGGGAGATCACACACACACACACTGCCACACCTGCTGAGGAGCAAACGGAGGCTGGCAGGGAGGGCTGCTCTTCAAAAGCTGCCGTTGTCTGGCGATGGCTTTTATGTGAATGGGAGCCTTAATAGGCGTTGTGTGACGACTCTCGTTGCACGCTGAGCACCGAGTGATCCTCTTCTGTTGGGTTTTAATTAATAAGCAATGTTTGAAGGCCACAATGTACTTGGAGGGACAACACAGTGACTTCTTGGTGGCCTTGACGCTGTTTGTTTTTGAGTTGTACTCGGACTCCCACTGAGGTGACCACATAAACGGGGGCTGTTGACATATTTCGTCAACTTTTTTCACAAAAAAAACAAAACAAACTTTCATGTCTGTGAGTGCTGCAGTGCTATCAGCTATGATGCTTCAAGTACTGACTTATGAAAGATGGTCACCAATGCCTCTTCTAAAACTGATTAAGAAAAATTCTAAACCAATATTAGTCAGTCACTTACATGAGTGGATACAATGGATCGTAGTTGTATATTACCAACTGGATAAAGAGTTCTAACAGAGTGTACTTGGAAAATTGCAGTCACATATCTGACCTTGGGTCACTGTCCTAAATGTGGATTATTTCACCCATCACCATGTCTATAAAGTAAAAATGCATGGTTTTATATAGCAATATTTTTTAAACGACAGTAAAGCATTAATATTTTCATTGTGGATGAATTATTACAAGGTGGCTCAAATGCACACAAACGATTTTGTGTAAGGACCGCAACGCACAGGTGAAATAACCCATCAGGAAAGACAATTCACTCAAGACAATCCTTCTCATGGATCAGGGATGCCATCTGGTGGATAATTAGGACATCAGCAAACACAGATATCCCCAAAAATTTGGATACCATGTCTGCTGGTTAGAATTTGATATTACTTTAGTCCCAGGAATTACAGATCATTCTTCAGTTTTCACAGTATGTCACCTTGCAATTTCTAGTTCATTGAACCACGATGAACCCAAAAGAACTGCCTGTGCTACAGATACAGGGCCATCTTCTGGCAAGGAGCCGTGACTGGTCAATAAAAAGTAAGATTGAGCAACGAACATTTGATTACTAGGACAAAGGGTAGAACGTCTTACAGCAAAGATCATTTTAATGGTCCCAAATATTCTGAACAACTAAGTGTACACTTATGTAAAAGAAAAGAAAAAAAAAAGATATGACAAAATTCATCACATCTAGAATTCCACTCAATCTTTAATCAAGACGGGATTACAAATTCTCCAAAATATCTGCAGTTTCAAAGGGCAAAAAGGGTAAAACTAGCTCACCTACTGAGGTCTTTAAAAACCTGTTCAAGTGTGACTGAAAACGTCCTGAACATTTCAAGGCAGGTCTTTTTTTGTAGTCATTTACAAAAGAAAAAAAAAAGAAGAAAAAAAAAAACAGAGACAAGAAAGACTGAGACAAATAGAGAACAAAAAGGAAAATAATGAAGAAACTGCTGGCTTTTTTCTCTTCGGAGAAAGAACGTCCAATGAGGAGCAGCGACACTGATGACATCATCAAACGACAACAAGGACAGCGCTTTGTCACACGCTGCCTCCCATCTGGTCCTATATACTAACGTAAAAAGGGAGAAAAAGCAACAGACAGAGAAGGGAAAGAGCAAGGGGAGAAAAGATGGCGAAAGGAACAGGAAGGAAGTGGAATCTGAGGGGGGGACGGGGGTGCAAGTGGTGGTTCTGGGTCTGAATTGGCCAACCCATCTGGGCTGCTGTGATGTCCTTCCCTGAGTGGGGGGCAGGAGGGGAGGGGTGGGTCAGTGGGTAATGGTCCGAGCCCATGAGCTCTCTGGGATTTCAGTCTGTGTATATGTTTTTTGTATGTGGTCTTTTCCTCCAGTTGCTAAATTGCCCAAGTGTCTCATTCTGTTTGAGTCTGCTGAAGATCTATTGAGAGACCCCCCCCCCTCCAAACTTTCAATCGTCTGTTCCCATTTTCAGACGGTTTTCCCACTTCTGGTCTCCTGATTGGCACTTGTATGAATTGGACTAGTGTGAGGAGCCTTCATATCCATTCACAGTCTGCTCCTCATGTGACCACCCATTGCCGTCGGAGGGTGGCTTTCATTCATTGAATTTGTTTACAAGTTTGATCATTCCTGTGTAAAGTCTATGCGCTGAGGCTGCCTGAGCGGAGCACAAGCTGAGACAGTGTTGCTTCTTTAGGAGCTCAGTTTGGACTTCTTTGAGGGTGGTAGAGGGTCATCTTTACTCTCTCCATCCTCCTCCTCTTCCTCCTCCTCCTCATCATCATCGTCAGGATAGTCCACAAGTCCCACTAAGCCTCCCTGAAACAGAAAAGAGACACACACAAAACCAGTCACCCTGAGCATGTTGTCAAAAATCTCTATTATTTGCAGCCATGTTATGTTTTAACATTTGCTTTCTTTATAACTACCATTTGTGCGCCCATTACAGATATCTATCAAAGTTAGTGTTAATTTGTTTTTGCAACTTGTAAGTCTTCAGTTGATTTGTGTGTCTTGTTTGGTGTTAATTTTCCTCATTTTGTGGAGTGATTCTTCCATTTTTAGAAATGTATTTGAGCCATAAATTGCACACTTTTTGCTAATACTCCCCATTTTCCCACTATCTAAAAGTCAGCAAGTACACGATGAGTTCAGCATAATGGTTATGATGTCCATTTTTTGTATTACACAAGAATAGTGGGAGTTGTGTGAAAATTAACAGTACAAGTGTGAAGATTCATAGTTAAATCCCATTTTTCACTAAATTCATACTTGAGTTTAGTGTTCAAAGCATTACCACGCAGCAAATCATTTTTTTACTTTGTTCTTAAAACAAAATGCTGACTGGTACCTTTGTGGTTACGGTTGTGGTGGAGGGTGAGCTCCGTGCGCCTGAGCCCGGAGATCCTGGTGACCCTGGAGAACCTGGGTTCAGTGAGGCAGATGAAGGAGGGCTGGACAGGCTGGTTTTAGTGGAGCCCGAGAAGGAAAGCTTGAAACTGGGATTCTGTCTGCCCGACAAGCTCGACTTTCCCAATACTTCTTTCTCCTCCGTGTCTTTCACTGGGGGGGCACATAGTGAGGTGATAAAGAACAAGTCAGTCTCTCCATTCGAGTTCTTTGAAATTTTGGGGGTGAATATAACGTCCTCTGCCATCAGGACAGGGTTTTACAAGATGCATTTCACTTCTTAAATGTCTGCAAATACAAATAAAATCCATCTTCTTCTGCTTATCCAATTCAGGATCACAGGGCTCAGCTCTTGCTTACAACAATTATGAACATACCTAACCTGTATGTGAAGGCAGTTTCTGAGCGACACAGCCAAAAATGATCTATAACAGTTTTTGGTTTTGTTTTTTTTGCAGACATTATAATGAATGCAGAAAATGCATTTTAAGTACCTGGATATGCTTTTAAGGAAGTCTAATTAGATTTACCATGCAAGAAAGCAATCGCAGAACATATGTGTAAAAGCCAATGCACCTTTTGGCCATTTTTCAAACCAACACAAACAATTATTCCTTTGCAGCACCTTGGTAGTTTTTGCTTCTTGCTGACAAACAGCATAAAACATTTCCCACTTTCACCTGGCAGACGGAAAATAGAAGACGCATATGCACTGTTCATTTATAGCACATCTACACCTAAAGCTGCCCAAAAACACGAGGCAAGTAAAATTTGAAATTTTTAATGAATGTAACCAAGACAACCAAATTATAATTCAGTTTTCATTTAAAATTTGTGGTTTTGTCCGTAAATCACGCCAAATCCTACTTCAGGCAAAATGTTTGGCTGTTTTTATATTCTCCGCACATGACCACAACTGTCTGGCTATATTCTCTCCTTCGATGCTCTTTATGTTTTCAATTCTGATATACCCTTCATAAATTCTATTAATTTCACAAAAGTTATAGGAACCTTATTTTCAAAAATAATAAGCCAGTAACAACAATACAATAAACTAAGAAAGGACGTGCTTATATCCAAACTCTCAGTTTGACCCCAAACGTCTGAAAAAATGCAGCTTTCCTCATACATACATTTCTTTCTCTCCATGAATTTGCTAATAGGTTCCATGAGGTCCTCCTCAGTCTTCATTTTGTCAGAGGGGGGAACAACTGCCTCGCCATCCTCAAGATCATCTTCATCTGCATTGAACCACATCTCCTCCTCATCCTCCAGTGTACGTGCATCACGGCGGAAGCGGTGGTTCCTCAAAATGGAGCGCATGCTGCCAAAGAAATTGTACAGCTGAGTAATCAAAAAACAAAACAAAGAGCAGATTTTCTTTTCTGGGGGCAGCCTGGTTCAGGAAATAGAGCGGGACATCTACCAATAAGAAGGATTGTATTTTCCCTGCGCATCCAGTCTGCAGGTTGAAGCAACTTTAGGCAAGATGCTGAACCCTGAGTTCATCCATCGGAGTGCAAGTCCATGCATGAATGTTAGACAAGATGCTTAGGTAAAGAAAGACAAAAAAAAAAAAAAGCACTTGTCTTGTTTGAGTGTGTGTGTGTGCGCGCTTGGGTGAATGATCGCTTTTTACTACAAGCCTCAGAGTGCATAGAGTAGAAAAGCACTGTATAAGTTCCAGTTCATTTACCATTCCAGTTAATCTTTTAAAAGCTCATCTCTAAGCCAGCTTTTTCTCTTAAGAGAAAGTATATATTAAGTATATATTTAGTCCAAAAAGCTGTTATAAAACGTATACACTTGTTTAAAAATGCTCTATGTTTTATAACATTAACAAAAGAGTAACAAAAAAATAAATAAAATAATCACAGAGTGACACAAAGTCTGTAAAGAGTCATAGATGAGTAACTGATCCATTGCACAATCTTAATGATTAAAGATTAGATTGTGCTTCGTTGTAAAACCATTAGCAAAGCGCATGCCTTTCTACAGTCAGTTTAGTATAAGCAAAAAGATGAATTTAAAACAAAACGTATAGAATAGGCATTTTCTCTGTTTTATTGTTGGGCCCTTTACCTTAGAATATAAAGCACCATAAGGCTGTGATTTGGCGCTATAAAAATTTAACTATAAAATGTTATCTGAGATAGCACATACACTTTTTCCATTTATTGCCAGACACAAAAATTGTCTGCCATTACATAATTAAATAAAGGGTAGTAGTAAGGGAGCCTAAATTTTCTCACCTATCAAGTTTGGGGTTGTCTTGCCTTTCTCGCTGCTGTTCATACCGCAGCTTTAGGCCTTTAAACGTCTGGACATAGTCCACATCCTCCAGAGCCTTCCAGTAGTTCTCTATTATATGAGCCGTTAGAGACTTCACATCCTCCTAGGAGAAATGGCAATGAAGAGCGGAGAACACAGACATAGTAGCAGAGGGGGAAAGTATGAAAAAGGAAAAGATTGACAGTTTACAGTTTAGAGCAAAACAAAAAGTGGGGGAAAAAAAGCCAGGGAGAGAGAGATCCAGAAGGTAGATTAGAACAAGTTCAAATGAATGCATACATCACAAGTGGACTTTAGTCGTTTTCACACCAGCAGTTAAATTACTCTGGTCCAAATAAGTTGAAGAGTTTGTCAACTTGTAGCTTTCCCCGCATGGTTTAGATTCTTTTCACACAGAGAACACCCCAAGTGAACTCCAAGCAAACCGAAATGTGTCACTACAAACAACTTGAAAAACCTTAGTCTGCTTAATGGTCTGGGGTGGGAGCAAAAGTAAAACAGGAAGAAGGTGCTGTGTTCTAGAGTTTGTTTGGAACCAGAGCAAGACCACCTCCTCAAAATGGTCTCAATCCAGTTGTTTTGGTCCGCACCCAAATGATCCGATTACCATGGTCACATGTGCAGAAACAAACCTCACCACGGGGGAAAACAAACCAGAGTTTAATTTAAATGGACTAAAAAGCACAGGGGTGAAAAGACCCTTATATATTTTTTTTACTTTTAGGGATGTAAAACTGAAAAGTATAACCTACATTTATCAGTTCCTTTAGTTAAATATAAAATATTTTCTCAAAATGACCACTTAAGAAAAAGAAAATAAAGTAAAATGCTCAACTTCACTAAGGCAAATAAAAACTCTAAACTGAGGTATATGTTATTTCTGATGAAACGATTAAAGCAGTGTGTGCACTCCAGTTAGCCATGCATCCTCTTTAAACCTGTAAGACATGACTTCTTTTTTTTTTTTAGCACAGGCTTGACATGCTCTTCACATGTGAGAAGCACAAGCAATAAAAAAGGAATGAAAATCAACAATATAAAAAGTGACCCCCCCCCAAGCTTCCTAAACCAAGTTAACCATGAGGGATGCAGCTCTTTTTTCTTTCTGTGGCATCATTTGTGAGTTGATAATATCATTCAAGGTTTTTTTATGTTAAAGACTGCTGTTAACCTATAAAATTTTAGTATAAGTAATACTCACCACACGGACATACTCAAACATCTCAATAATAGCCGAATTCATAAGATTGTAGCGTGACCCGTTATTGAGGAAGGCCTTGATGACGGGCTCAAAGAGAAAATTTCTCATGATGTAGCGATTGTAGAATTCATCCTTTAGTCCAATAATTCTCCGCATGAAGCGCAGAGCGCCTGTGCAGGGAGAAACAATGTCCAATATTAATCTACAGCCTTCTTTATGTTTTAAACAGGCATTAATTGTGTATCATTTTCTATTCTGACAGATACTAAGTTAAAGATATATGACTCACATAGTGCCAAAAAAGCATGCCGAGAGGCAGTGAGCACCAGTACCCTCCTGAGAATATCCTTGTTGATGATGTAGTTCTTGATGTGATAGGTGTGGTGCTCAACGCAAAATGTTAGCAGCTCCAAAATCAAGGCCAGCAACTGGGATGTTTGAAAGTCATCTAGAAGGTGGAAAGAAAGTAAGTAAGAAAGCAAGCAACATGTAAATTACTTACAAGTACTTGTAAATTTAAAAAAAAAAAAATTTAAATAAAAAAACTAATAATGATAAAGAATCCGTACCTTTGCTAGGTTTTTCTTCTGTGGTGTTCGCCAGTAGTGGAGCTGATAGAACATGCATACAGTGCTTGTAGAAGAAGCTCAGGAACTCAGTTTTTTCAGTTTTCTGTAAAAACATAAGACAACAGATGTTTTGCTGAACTGATAAATGTTGTAATGCATTTCACTTTTGTTTTTAAGGCTTTGGAACCAGGATAACATGCTGAAGATATAGATTTTCAGGCCAACCTGTTGAATTGGTGGCATTGATGCTTTCAGTTACTAAAGAGTAACTTGAGTAACAGGAAAATCTGGCACTTTTTTTTAAACTGATAAGGCTATTGTACCTATTCAAAGCGCAAAAACGCACAGATGTAATAATTCATTTAGTTTATTCCATATTTAAGCACTTGAACAAATGAAGAATGCCACCTTTTATCTGCAGAAAGAAATCCTTCTTGTCATTATAAACTGATACATGTAGAAACAGCACTCAAACTCACATTTGCAGTAGCCAGCATGTTCTCTGGATCCACCAGAGTCCGTAGCAGACCCATTAACTGCACTGCACCACCAAGTTCTGGGTCTGTGTCACAGATCATGTGCTCTATGATCAGGTTGATCAAGAGGATGTCCTGAAAGGCAAATAATTATTAGTTTATGTGCACCTTTGTGATAAATGGATGTCATTTCCAGTTTTAGCAGGTTGCCTTTGTGCAAATACTCACATCATCATTCTGCTGGGATTCCTGCATGACAAACTCTCGTACCATGGAGGGGTTGTATTCCACCAGATAAGAGAAGATATCAGTGGCTGCCCCACGCACCTGAACATCATCCATTCCCTTTTCAAAATAAATACATTTATCAGTGGATTGGCCCTCCAGGATAAATAAGTCTTCAAATTTAATGGAAACAGAAGTAATGATTAAAAAGCACGCATTTGCATTTCAACTGCTTAGGTACCCCCCCCCCCCCTTTCCTTTTTTTAATTTTTAAATGGGGTGTTTTGTGGCAGGGGGGGTGTT
>VUQK01028489.1:9503-31317 GCA_015106715.1 Bujurquina vittata | reverse complement strand
AAGCAAACAAACAAACAAAGCAGGATGAATCAATTCTGCATCTATAATTAACACAGACAATGTAAAAAATAGATGCAGGTTCTGCATTTGAAAAGCAAAGCTAACAGGGAAGTGTCCCAAAGCTGCCTTCTGACAGTAGGGGCTGACTCCTCTGGCTGCAAAAAGACTCTTGGTTGCAGCAAAGTTTGCGGGAAAACAACTCTCAGTAAATTGCTTTCCTGATGGGTTTATGGGCTCACTTACTAGCTCTATGTCATGTTGGGGGGAAAAAAGGAGGAAATTATGGTCATTATAGTGTAGCTGTTTACACATTTGCCTAACAAGAGAAATATCCCCGGTATTGTCAATTACATGTCACAGCACTGCGCCCTACAAGTGATGAAGATGCAGATAAATCACATTTTTTTTTCAAGATTACAGCATACTGTAGCTGAAAATTTATTAATTGGGTATATGATTTAACTTGGCAAAGCACACTGATATTATTTTTGTTTTAATCCTGATCCACAAGACAAAAAACACAAATGGATATAGTAAAGATCACAAAAACATCCAAAGACAAAAAGATCATGAAATGTGAACCTAGAGCTAGAAATGTTGTGATGATTATATAAGTCGGATACACAGGATGTGGTTAGTTTTTCTTTTTTTAGTCTTTTGTGCACACTATAGACTACATGTGTGTACCAAAATCATTCGATTTGTTTCAGATTGGTGACATGAGTGGACACGTCAGCTATCCCGTGTATTGGAGATATCAATGGTGAGTCCGGTTATGGCCTTGCTCTCAGAAGGTCCCTGAGTGTCGCTCTTCTTGGAGTTTCTCTTGGAGTTTCTCTTGGAGTTTCCCTTGGAGGTGTGTAAACAGGCCCCCTCACCACACCTCCACACTCTCTTTGGCATGCCTCCAGGGACATAAAGTTATTGGCGTTGCCGTGGCAGCCTCCATACCAGAACTCAGTGCACTTGGCAGTGCCAGGGTTATAGAAGAACCGGACCTTCCAAGTTTCACAGGGGCCCTCATCACGAGGCAGGGAGCACACATTCCCAGTGGATGGAGGAGTGGGCGATGAGTGCTAGTGATAAAGGAGAAAAAAAATGATTATATACTGTGTTCTGCACCACAAGATCTGCAATTGTTAGAAATTGGTGCTGCAGAGGTAAAGGTACTCTTTCTTTAAGTCGCTAATGTGGACAATGCTCTAAAAACACAAGATACTATACCACTATGCTTCTATGTGACCTCATCATTACGGTAAACACTCAAATGTATCAAACTTAAATAATGTGTTACTAAGCTTAATGAGCTCTTTTGCAGCTCAAGTGAAGCTCATCACTAGAGTTAGCTGCACAACTGTTTTAGCAAGGTGATCAGCATATTATTTAAAAAGTTATGGTCCATCAGTTCACACTGTGATTCCTACCACAGTCTGGTACTCAGGACATCCAGCCTGTCCAAATCCTTGAGCGGGTGTCACACCATCCAAACAACAACCATACCTGAAAAGCAGAGGAGGATTTTTTTCTCATCTTTAGTCTAAATAGAGGGAATATTTGATGAGCCAACAGCTCTTTCATGTGCTTAATTTCTTGTTCTTGTTTGCAAGTACTCATGTTACCTGGTGCGGACACAGTCATCCTGTGAGCAGCCCTGGTTCCCAGGCCCCGTGACAGAGGTACGGCCATCAGGTGACTGCACACAGTGAGGTCTCACCTCATGAGGGTCAGACACAATGTTTGTATCTGGTCCTGAAACTAAAGCAAGTCAACAAATGAGAGTAAATATACTTTAGCTGCAGCTGGCCTGCTAATATACAGTATATACGATTTTTTTATTTCTGAGTTTTAAAGGTTTGGAATTATATTTTGTTAATAGTTATGTTCAAATGGATCTTCTTTGGAGCAAATAAAAGATCAGTCATGAAAAAATGTGACTGGACTTAAAAAAAAAATCAACTTTTATATATATTAAAATGTTTTATAGCAGCAAAAAAGAAGTGGGTGTGTTTGAGCTTGTGGCTTTGCTCCAGTAATCTAAATTAGAAATCAGGTTAAGACGAGTTTGGAATTTTCTGTTTGTCTGCGAAATACGAGAAAGCCACGAGAAAGCAGAGCAGTCACAGTCTAGACAGCTTGCAGAAAGTGTAAATTTTCTTAATTGCCCGAATACACCACAACTGTGCTGCAACAGTGAAATTACCACCTGCACCTTAACGTCTCAAACATTTTTTTTTTCACTGCTGCTTTGACTACACATATGGGGAATGCACTCTGAGTGCTGAAACACTGCTCTTACTAGTTGCAGTTTTCACAGTTTTTAAAGCATGATTCTATGCATGTGTGTGTGTGTTTGTGTGTGGATGTCTGAGCATGCACTTGTTAAATGTGTTTTAAATGTTTATTATTATATTGTTGTGCGCTGTCAATTCAGTTCAGTTCAGGTTTATTCATATAGGGGCCTGATAGTTGAATACTCTCTGAACCACAAGCAAACCAGCAGTCTGAGAGCAAAGTGCTCCATTAGGATTACATGAGGCTATGAGGTTACAGACCAGAGTGATCTTAGACTCTATAGTGTCACATTTAAAGAAAAAAAAAAAAGAAAAAGAATGCTCAAACATGCAAAATAAGACGGTAACATTTCCACAAAATGCACTGTTCATACCTGAAGGTTCTTCTGGAACATGGGGCACAAATCCTCTAACAGTGCTTCTATCTGTCCTTGGGTCCTGCACACTTGGGACCACTGGAGAAGACACAAGGTTGATAACAAAAAAAGCTAAAATAATCAAAGAACCTGCTGCCAATTCAGATGTCACTCACTTTGTGCTCCAGGGCAGGGCTGTGTGTTGCATTCTTCCACAGAATTTGGTTTGTCAGCTAATCCACAACGATCCTCTGGGTACGGGTTCAAATCAGTATCAAAACAAGCAACTCTCCTATCCCTCACGCCCCCACCACAGCTTCTCGAGCACTGCAGAGACAAGAGGGGATAGTAACAAGGGAGGAGGAGGAAATCAATTCAAGCCTTTTGTTTTCTGTTCCCTTACCAGTCCGTACTCTGTCATATGCCAGGTTATACGTGTATAACAGGCAGGTCTGCGGCAGGCCTGAACAGAAGCAGGTCGAACCAATCCGCTACAGGCATGATCAGGCAGACGTTCACCTCCCGGTCCCACACAGACAACCTCTCTTGTCTGCTGTCCTTCCCCGCAGGTCGCTGAACACTGATCATCAAATGCAACAACTCATTAAATTATTTTAATTTTTAATGCACGAATAAGGTCATACTATAGTCAAGAGGACTTGTACTTACTGTATTTATCTATTTAAAAATGTGCATTAATATAGTATCGTCTATAAATCTTGACCTTATTCTGTTTCATATCTGTATGATAATTAAAATATTTAAGTTCTTAGCCTTAAGAGACATACCACACTGAAGCTGGAGACACTGTACTCTGCAGCACATGGCTGCATGTTGCAGGCCTGCTGACTCGGTGGCCTTTGAGAGTGCTGGGAAATGCAATAAGACTCATCAACCACACGAGGGTTCACTGAGTCTTCAACTGCACACTCCACACTGCGATACTGAACGCCTCCGCTGCATGTGGCAGTGCACTCGCCGTACGCACCAGTTCTGTAGACATACGTGAATGTCTCTCTTGGATGAGGAGCAGCAACAACAACAGGAGCAGAGGAGTGGACTGAGTTAGTGTCTTCATCCAAGCCCATAAACTCTCCACGGGTCAATGACTAAAAAAAAGACAAACAATAATGAGTGACTGTTAAAAAAAAGAAACATGTTTATAAAAGATTAGTAAAAGCAACTAAAAGTATTCTTTCAGGAGAATAAAATACTGTATAACTACAAGAAAACCTGGGGCCTATTTCCTCTTTTAAGGATTTTAAGGATAGTAATGCAAATATCTCATGGATTTTTCCTCTAATTTTAATGCCATCAACTTTATTGTCATAATCTGGCTGACAACCAAGATTATGCATGGGAAAAGGAAAAAAAAAACTGCTTCACTGTGAATAATCTGAATCTTTAAAAGCAAAAAGATATACAGATGAACTTTCCCCCTAATTTAAATTCATTTTTGAAGTGCGTTTTAGCGAGTGCTCCTGCACTGGGATCATTTTGTGCAGGGAGACTCAAACATTCAAGATGTACGAAGACAAATGAATCCTTCAGAACTGCAGCTGCAAGCCTCACCCTGCAGGTGCCATCCACACAGATGTCAGTGCGGCCCACATAGCATGGTGTCCCATCGACCACTGCAGATCTGTGTCGATAAAAGAAACCTTCTCCTCTTGGGGCACAGTTGAGCTCACAGGGATTACCTGCTGGAATAAGTAAAGGAGTCACAAAACTGCTGCAAATGTTATTGTGTGCTATTTGGAACCAGGATTTGGCATGGTTTCAAATATATTGAGACAGAGGGCAAGTGGGTTAATCCCAACTCTCAGCGAGTTATAAACACTCAAACTCAAGTAATGTGGTTGTACATATTGTACATGTACCTCCATAGTAAGGCACCCACGTGTAGCGTTTTCCATGAAAGTCCATTCTGTCAAACTGGGAACACTGCTCCTCCCTGAAATCCCTCGAGCTGACTGGGCATTCCTGCATGACAGGATGTATAACTTATAAACAAGACATTAACCATTTTCTCTTTGTGAATGCATTTTAAAATTAATTTAAAGGATAATTACATGTGTATTACAGGTGCAGAATGATTTGGAAGATCCTACGCAGTTATGTCCACCATCTGTCCTGCAGAAGCAATGAAACAGACGGTATATGCACACTCAGGTGTTAACCTAGAGACAGGTTAAAATGATCTAAAAAGACTCTTTTATAATGTTAGATTTCATCATGTTTAAGTGGTAAAATTTCTTTTAAAGTTTATATGTATGTGAAAAAACACAATAGCAATAAATACAAACATGCCAGTTATTGATACTAGATGAATATGGCTCTGCACGCCATAGATTTCTTTGTCCTACCTTGAAGTAATACATTTCCTGGTTCTCACTGCCACTCCTGTGCCGCAGCTGCGGCTGCAGGGTCCAAAGGCTCCAAACTCTCCCCAATAGTCATGGGTTGAACGTGTCAGCTAAAAAAACAGCAGAAAACAAACTCGTTCAGGCTCTGGAACACACTCTGCACAGTACATCAGGAGCCAACATGAGCCACTAAAACACACTAAAAGCATGCGAGAGGCATTAAAATATTACCTGAAACAATTAGCTACAAACTACCCCTTACATATTACACAACATTTGTGCAAACAATTTTTGTCATTTAGGTATCACAGACACGATTATGTAATTAATACAATAGTATTAATATTGTAAATATGGAAACTTACTGTAAAAGCAGGTACAGCCAGCAGCTGTAGGAGCCCCAGGACTTGCAGGATGTTCATGTTCACCAGAAGCTGCTGCTGAACTGCTGATGAGGATAACAATTAATGCAACTTACAGTACAAGTGTTTCTATTTAATACAAATGAAGTGCGTGCAGTTCATTCATCCCTCATGACCCCTGATGATGTCCTAACAATTGTCTATTTCATGCAGTGCAAATATAAATGAAAACTTGCATAATAAATATATGTAAAATCTCATCATTGTCTCACCTGATTGAAGTGAATTCCCAGCTTGAGGACCAGCTCCACGGTGGGATGCGCACCTCAGCAGCGACAGTAAGGAGTGACACCCAGCACTTCTTCTTCCATCACCCACTCACTGCTCACCGACACCACAGCCCAGTGTCAGATTTCAACCACAAAGAGATGCATTGGTTTTCTATTTTTCTTCTGTTTTGATCATAAAACTTGTTGGAGTGGGATGTTTTACAGTTAGGACACCCAGGTACTGAGACTCAGGTTGAAATTTCAGCTCTTTTTATTCACAGAAATGTTTTGTAGGTACAGGAATTATCCACATATATATATCTATGTCATATATAGAAATATAAATAATAGATAAATAAATACAAATATGTCATCACACGCAATTTAATTGCTACATCCAGTTTGAAATGTTAAAGTAGTGTTACTTGTGAAGCAGACTCAAATGGGATCCAGGGTGAAAGAGAATTTTCCATTGATTGTATTTTCTAAAGTGTCTGACAACTGACTGTCTGCTTCACACATTCTGTAACCACTAAATACAGACCAGTAAATCACCGCAGGGGAGCTGGTGGGACATAAACATAGCTTTAAAGCTCTATTTAGTTTTATTTTAGCAAGAAACCACAGTGGAGCATGGCCTGGATGTGAAGACAGCATGGAAGAGAAGAATCAGAGAACATCAACATTCCTGTGCCAATGAGCTGTAATACTAGAGGAGCCATTCAGGCTGACGAGAGCAGACTACACAATCAAAACAGAATGTGAGTATATAATATAGAGGGGGTAATAAGGGCAAGGAAATTCTTAGCTAAACTGCAGCAAAGGCTATAAGTTTATAGTCTCTTGTCATCTCCTTTACGATACAAGTACACAGCAATCAAACAAAAAATACATGCAATAAATTGCACCTTTGTTGGGTTCGTATTGTGACATTTTAGTGAAACTATGATATTAAGGGAAATTTGACTGAACGGTATTCCAGAATATTTGAGAATGTGGCTGCTAGACTTACTTCAAATGATAAAAATCTTCAGAACAAAAAGACAATAAACTATGATTCAGCAGTGTCAAACTTCAGCATCTCACCCCATCACCCACCCATCCTTTCAAAAGCTAAGCATCCAAATTCAAAACCACAACCCCACACAGTCCACAATGAGGAGCAAAATCTGCCAGTCGCTTTCAGTCCCTCAAAGCTGCCGGTTCAATTTCTGTGCTTGTTTCTCTTTGGTGTCAAAGGCACTCTTGGTGCTGAACAAGTCGTCCATTGAATCCATCATTTCCTGCATTTCTCGGGACAGCTCTGAGTAGCTCTCTTTCAGCTCCTCTTGCTGCTGCCTGAGTTCGGCTGCTGCGTGTATCAGCTCGGCAGCCTGATCGCTGCACTGGCTCCTCAGCTGCTCTACATCCAGAAGCAGCACCTCCATGCTTTTTATCAGGTCCTCCAGATGGTCAGCAGTTACTTCAAACCCTGATGCATCCAGACTTCCAGCCTTGGCATTGTCTGAACCGCTGGCTCCTTCGTCTTCCTTTGATTTTGCCTCCATTTTGCTTTTGCAGCAACTTTCAATCACCTGATACTCAAGTCAGACTTCAGTATAGCAGATACCTGGAAGAAAAGCGAACCATTTAGATGTCGTCAATGAGTGTAAAGGGTTAAAGTGCAAAAATACTTCAAATTGGGTGAGAAATGGTTAAAAATGGTCAAAGCTGTAGAGCTGCTCAGCCCATAAGAGGTCTAAGCTCTTTGCAGGGAGTGACAAATACACTTCTCCTTCACTTGTACACCTGCATGTACAGCCTATGTGAGTGTAGGTATTTGTGTTTGCCCGGGTATCCAAGTGCCCTTTCACTCACTCATGTGGCATAATCCAGTTAGAGCAGTTATCCCAAACTATACCCCCACCCCCACCCCAAGTTCAAACTACTGCTGGCTTAGATGAGCAGCAGGCAGGACATCAGATTACGTGCCTCTTCCCTCCTCCCAAACTGAGGCTATTCGCTGCTTCAGCTGTCTGAGTAGACAGATTAAACCCGTCCTTGTGAAGTCATCTGTAGGTGCCCTGACACACACACAGTCATATGCACATTATAATCTATCCTTTAATGTAAGCTGAACTATTGTGAGCATGCGAAGGAATTACACTAATAAAAGCCAGTTTGAGATATATCTACTTAACAGGGGGGCCGCGCTGATGCACAAATGTAATTACAGTGTTTGCTCTATATTTAGCAAAACAGAAAAAGTAAAAAAGAAAATGTATTATTTCTCATTTTAACCTTTTTTTGGACCTCTCTCAAAGTGTAGCGTGATAGTTGCGGAGCCCTGACCAAAGATGTCGCCACTGTTCTTTCATGCTGGTCATCCCAAAAAATAAACAGCCTAAAATAAAACAGCATATAATCATCTTCGCTGAGTTTCTGGCAGGAAATTTAGGGAAGCTCCATGGACAAAAAATGCTGGGAAACAAACACAAGTGACCAAGAAAGAGAAAGAAAATGTACTGTCTAAAAACAGAAGGGAGTCAAAAGTAAAGAGACACAAGTGAAAACAGAGGACGGAAACAGAAGCACAAAAAAGGACGTGTGTGGAGGAGCGTGCAACAGCCTGGCTCAGTAGGAGGGGACGTTTTATTTGAATTGAATTTGAATTTTGGAATGATTTCCTGTTCCACCTGACTTTGGATAGGAAAATATATTTATATTCAATTATTGCTATAAACAAAAAGTACTTTCTTACTTATTTTTAATAATAATAAATAGGATTGGGAAAATTATTTAAATATAATAAGCTTCAGCCCACAATTTGTCATGCGCCTATTAAAATATACACCATCCAGTTACTTGTTAGAATCAAACAGCAAAAAATGCATCTAAACGATGACAAAATCCACATGCTCAAAAACATGTTTAAAGAGCCCGCAGACGCTGCTGCCCTTTAAATGGCTGTGAAGATAAGGAGTGTAGATGATGACCTCACCACCCTGAGTCTCTTATCAAAACAAGACAACTTGCTCCATGGAGGCCAACGTCAGGGGGAAATTCTTATGGTGTAAAATGCAGTGATGCAAATGTAAGAAGCAAAATAATTAGCTATTAATTAATCATTTTAGGATGGATAATCTGGACTACAAAACAAAATCCGGTTGGAAAAGAGATGCATTAATTGGTTGCAGAAGTTGCCTTCTTAATAAATAAATATTTTCAACCTTAGCAGACAGTATGATTACAGAAGACAGCATGAAAACAAAAAATAGTCAAGACAGACACACAACACACACTAAAAAAAACTGATGCTCACTGACTTTAAGTCATTTGTTTATATGCAACTCTTCCATATAATTTTCTCACATGAGTAAGATATACAACATTCAATTTAATGGAATCTGTTAAAATGAAATGTATTTGATTGATCCCAAGCATATTTTCCTCAATGATTCAATATTTGAATAAATAAACCTTTGATTTCATATACTTCAGCTGCACTTTACTCAGAACTATTGCTTCATGTTTATGAAGCCAAAGAATCATTTTGTGGAGCGCAGGTTTAGTTTGAGAAAAAAAAAGCAATTCTGGTACAAGAAGGAGAGATTCAGTTCCTCACTAAAGCACAAAGAAACAGTTATAAGTAGTTAGTAGTCATTAGTGACTATAGACAAGAACAGAATGTCAACAATGCATACTGATGCGCTTATATAATTTACTATGAGCAAAAAATAAGAAAATGAAGTCTTACTTGTTCTGTGAGAGCATCCGGAATGTGTCAACATGCAGGCTAAAGATAATATATCTGTGAAGTATGGATTGAGGCCAAAGTGTAGCAAGTCTGCCCTCCTCCTCCTCCTCCTCCTCCTCACTCGTTCTCCAATATGATGGTCATGACATTTCTTTATTCACAACCAATTTTTTTTTTTAAAAGTTGAGTCTAAGTGTAAAGTAAAAAAAAACATAATGCAATGATTTCCAATTCATTTAATCTCTATATTTAAAGGGTTATAACAAAAACATATATGAAATGTTGAGACTGAACTTTAAAAAAACATAAACTTAGTTGGAATTTGAGGCCAGCAACACATATTTAAAAAAAAAAAACGCTGAGTCAGAGGAATCTTTGCTCTGCTTATCACTTGTTCTTCTCATGCGTTTGATAACTGATCGTATTACTTGCTGTAGTTTTGACAGTGAAATGTTTTCTGAGTCTTGTTTGGTGTAAGATTTCAGCTGAGTTCCTCGTCTCCTTTGTCATAATGTAATGTGTGCGGAAAGCAGCTTGGCAGTGTCATCGGTTACTGCAGAAAGAACATATTGTTCAGCATTAATGGGAACTTCACAAATGTGTCAGATACCCTTGCTACGTGCAATAATGCGCCCTCATCCCACCACGTGTGTTGGCTTTGGGACTATTTTGCTTATCAGCAGCAAGTAACAACAAGCAGCATCGACAACGAGGGTTTGTTTGCAATTTAATACAAAAGATAAGTTGCTAAAATTTTTGAATGGGACACCGACAGCTGCTGTTTAGACTGCACAAAAACCCACATTGTTTTCTTTCTTTTTTTTTTAGCTGCAGTTGAGTGGCAGGATTTCATGCTAAGCGTGACTCAAGAGCTGATGCTCTGTCAGGCAAAAAAATAATAAAAAATTTAAAGGCATATTTTCCATCTGCAGTGTTTGCACTAAATTGATGCAAAGCTGAATATGCATAAAAATCATTAGGTTTGTGCATTTCCAAACATTTCCACACGGGGGCGCTTTTAGCTAAGCTTTCTTTCCATTTCTGAGGAAGATGTTTTAAGGTGCAGTTTATCTATATCTTCTATTTGCACTAACTGCAGCCTCAGTAGAGTTTTGTTTACTTTTCTGTGAGAATGATCTTTTGTAGCCGTTTCCTTCAGCTTAAAGCTGCAGATTCCAAGAGGCCGTGCATATGTTTCAATGAGCTCTAAAACACATTTAAGGACCAGAATGAGTAGCTATGTGTGTGCATGCGTGTGTGCTCTGTATCTAAGTGCTGTGGGGGGGATCAGGAGTATGGATTATTTCACCCTGGTTCGTATTCAGAGAGGCCAGTCAAGCGTGAGGCAGACAGGAGAAAGGAGGCATTGTTGAGTGTCAGAGGTGCTTCGGAAAATAGATTCACTCACAGAGGCTTAGCAGAAACACACTTGCAACAACCGCCTGACCCTTCAGATGTCTGACCGTGGCTGAACCCCTCTTTACAATTGTAAATAAATGTATCTATTAACATGGCATATGTGTGTGCCTCATGCTGTCTACAACTTATTGGTATTGCAATGCACTAACTGACAAGAAACAGCTGGAGAAGAACAAGAAATCTATTGGAAAATTCTGGTCTGAACAATAACTTTATGAGAAAGGGGAAATTCCTAAAGGCTTATTTTGTTTGCTTGGAGCATCAGGAGGCTGCAGTTTATCAAGTAAGGCAGTGGTGATAATATCAGTTTTCAAAACCTTGGGACTTTCTGGCACCTATTTCATTCTTCTATGTTGGGAAAACCTATTTGTCTAGTATTCCATCTAGGTAAAACAGGACACTGAATTACGTAGAAGCAGGTTTGTCTCAGCTGTTCTGTCCCTGTCTGTGTCCTTAGCTCTTTCTGTCTTGGATTTGCATGAACAATCTCCACACAAACGCCGGGCTTGTCTGCAGAATGCTTTCAGACAGGCCGCTATCATCAGTGCTCATAAAGAAAGAAAAAGTTTCCCATCTGTGATTTATTCTCAAAATGTGGGCATAAATAGGCTCTCTGTCACCGAAAGAATGGTAAAGCTATGAGCCAGTGGCTCACACATGCCTTCAGAGGGTCCGGGGTCCTGTCTCAGTGCTTTTACACTCAGAACCTCTGCACTATTTATGGCTTCTCTTGGGTGTGAATGGGCCTGAAATTTATGGCTCTCCAACTGGTGTTGTGAGGGCATTGTTATTGATACTTGAGACATGTCTTTCTGCAGTGATGGCCACGGGTGGAATCAGCGGGATTTGGGGTCGAAGATGAACAGCCTGTGGAATAAACTTTGGGTAATAAAGTGTGCATTAAAGGAGAGAAGTGTTTAAAGTTATCTAAAGAAATTCAAATGAATTAAACCAGCTGTTGCTGGTTGCTCTTTAAGGATTTAAAACATTAGGTTTTTGTGAATGAAAATTATCATATGAAAACAAATAGCTGCCCATGTTTTAAATAAAATTTAAGTAGTAGGAAAAATAACTCCCTACTAGATTTCTTGTTTATTTTTTATTTTTTATTTTTTTTGCTTTGTTTTTTACATTTAAATTTTGATCTTTAGTTTCTTTTTGGCTGTCAGTCAGTCTGGGAAGAGCATCAGCTAAAAACCTTAAAAAGAAAGAATTTGTTTGTTTATTTGTTTGTTTGTTTTTAGATTATTCCATTGTAGCAAAAGAGATTTGGTCTAAAAAGTGCAAAAAAAAAAGCAAACAAAAAAACCCCAGCTTGAGAGAGCTCCACCCAGATCCATTAGATCTGGATCAGTTTCCTTGAGACATTCTCGTTTTCTGGTAACTGGGTGGGATTCCCGATCCCATCCCTCCAGGGAAGTACAAGTGCATGAATAGCTAATGTTCCAATCGGGCCTCTCCTGCTTTCATTTGATGCCAGAGAATTTCTTCTTTACTCTTAGGGAAACAATGTGAAGTCTGCTGGAGACTTCTGAGAAACCCGATTGTTACAAAATGTTGGAATGGGAAGCTTTAAATATTTGCCTCCTTATATGTCAAAAACAAAAGGCCCAGATGATGAAAACGTGTGATTTCTGCTTCTTTCAGCAGCTGCTGAAACAAAGAAGTAATGAATTTTGAAATGATTCTCAAAAGGAGGTTTGGTTTGAAAAGCATGGTTGTGTTAGTTGGAGCCCTTACCATAAATAGAACTTTTAAAACTTGCTCTCACCATGTGACCTGATCAGAGGACCATGCCAGAAAAAAAACAATCTGAGCAAACAGTAATGATCCTCATCAAAGACCTTGGAGCAAAAGCAAGAATCCTCGCTGAATCGTAAATTGGGATGTAATTTAAGGTTGAAGGCATCAACTCATGACTCGTGTCCATTTTAAATGGAATAATGTGTCCAGCCTGTCTGTCAAGTCAAGCATTTGGGGCCTTTTTCGCAATAAGTGAGACGCCTGACATCGATCTGCTCACCAGCCCAGAGCGCTCCATTGTTGGGTCTCTGCTGCACCTGATGTGAGATGCCTGCCAGCACTGCACTCTCTTAACAGAGCTTTAATTGTTTTATATTCCTTCCACATTCTTGGGCTTGCAGTTTCACCTTAGCGTACACTTGCACACATGTGCTTCCACACATGTGCCCACGCATTGCGGGAACACTCACCAGACATTATTTTCTCTTTCCAATGAAGTACTACACTTGGCTAGCAGTGAAAACAAATAGAAGCATGTGGGAATCTGGCTTTAGTAACCGCTGGCCCTAAAGTGAAACCACATTTTATCCAAGCAGCAAAGAGGACAGGATGAGAGATATTTACATGGAATTGAAACCCCAGATGGCCCAATTTTTACAAGGATTATTCAGTGATAAACACACACACACAAAAAGATTTGAGAACAGATTAGAAATAATATGAATTCATTCTCTCTGCCCTTCTGATCAACTTGTGGTCCTTTAAATTCGTCTTACCGCCCCTTTGAAGAGGAACTAGTGTTATATAAAACAGATATAGATGTTTGAGTTACCCCAGATCAGGCTATGTGGAATATTTGTTTGTACCACAAAGAAGGATTCAAATTTCCACTCACATTTCCCATAACAAGACCACTCTTTGGTTAATGTTTTTGTATAATACAAGCTGCCATGTTTTTTCATTCTGGATATTTTCTGCTGTCTCTGCCAGGACCTCATTTACTCTTATTCAGGCTGGCAAACGGGTTTTAGACACTGGGGAAATCTGGTGCGCCTGTGCCTCTCATAGCTAATTAATGTGTGAACTAATTGCATGGCTAACTTTAGCAAACAGATAGCCTAGTTCCATCTGTACTCGCACCTGGGGAATCCATAAGCAGGTCCAGTCTGGTGCAAATTGATCTTTAGACAGATAGGCAGTCTTAGCTTCCAAACACAGTATCATGTTTATGAGCATAAATGTCTTCTGAAACATTCATTTCTCTGAGCATCCATCACATGTCAGATCAATGATGGCCTAAGAAAAATAGGTACCTGAAGGCATTTATCAAAGACTTCTGAGGCGTAATTCATGGTTGTGTTGCGAGCATCAGCTAAAAGCCAAAAATATGATCATATGATGTCTCTCATCCCTTTGCAACTGTGGCTCAACCACAGACTACATGTGAAAAATGGACCACCCGTGGACTGAAGTCGGACACCTCAGTTTTAGCATGGTGGTCATCGCCATGATTGTTGGTGCCACAAATGACCATAATTGGACAAAACAGTTAAATGTGTTTATATTTCAGTAAACGATGGCAAGATTAGTAGTCAGGTTGAACCTATAGACTGTAAGGGTGAATCACTTAGATAGAGATATCTCCTCCATCCATCCATTTTCTTCTGTTTATCCATTTCAGGTTTGTAGGGTGGCTGGAGCCAATCCCAGCAGTCACGGGGCAAGAGGCAGGTTACACCCTGGACAGGTTACCAGTCTGTCACAGAGCAAGCACAGAAAGGCATGTGACCATTCATGTTCTCATTCACACCTACAGCCAGTTTAGAATGACCCATTACCTAATCCATACATGTTTTTGGCCTGTGAGAGAAACCAAAACACAAAGCAAACATGAAAACCTGCACCCTGGATCTGAACCCAGGGCCATCCTACTGCAAGGCAATATCATTAACCACCACACCACCCAACATACAAATGACATGTGTATCTTAAACAGGAGAGTCTACACTGACCAAAGGTATGAACAAAGGTTGTTTTTTTGTGTTAGCCCTGCAATAGATTGGTGATCTGTCCAGGGTGTACCCCACCTCTTGCCTGATGACAGCTGGGATATGCTCCATTCCCACCACAATCCTGAATCGCATAAATGGATGAATTATTGTACTCAGGTGGCAGCAGATATCTTAAAGATGTTTCAGAAACTTGCTCAAGGCTAGGTGTCACTAGATGTAAGAAAGGGAATTATTGGAAAGATGAATCACCTAAAATGATGTCTTTCTTTACCCTGTACTTTAATTCTTGAATCGTTTCTGTGGCATTTTCATCTATTTGTATAGCGTCATTGCATTTGGCACTCACAAATTTGCATAATGAGGAAGGCAAGCCTGAAAAGCACTTCCCTTTGCCAGCAAATATTCAGAAAGAAAAGTTTTGGATTGCGATAATAAGGCTTTAGCTCCCTTTCTGACAGATAGAAGCAAAGTTTGTCTGAGGTGAGCCAAAGGCTCCTGAGATTTGATGACCTAGACGTCCCCTGATTTCTTTCTCAAGGTTAAGGCTGATGAAGAAAACTGGCTCCCTTTTCCAACAGACTCCCCATCTTCCACTTTTCTTCTGACCACAAAGAGAATTTTGACTGCCCGAGTGTGTGAGATGAAGTTAGGCGAGTGGATAGAGTTGCTCTCCTTTGCCTGATATGCGATATGTAAGGCAACCAACATGCAAGAGATGATGGCGAAAGAAAGATGAAGCAAGATTAGGAGGGATCTCTGTTTGTAGGTAGCAGCAGTAGATCAGATTTCTGGGAAACTGAGTAGAAAGTTACATGGAATTGTCACACTGAAAGAGTCCAGGAAAGGCTGCCTGAGTCTTAATTTCTTATTAAAATGAATTTGTCAGGTTCACATAGAAACGGAGGCGCTTGGCTTAAAAATGTTCACATCTGGTGCCGAATCAACAGCTTTAGAGAAAAAAACAACAACAAACAAACCAGCTGATATCAGTGATCAAAGGGTTCTGCTGGAGACTGATCACAATGAAAAATGAGACTGTTAGCTTAAATCTTCTGTTTATGGATCAAACCAAAGTGGTGCAATGCTCACAATGTAATAACACCATGAGAAATGCCTGCAAAAGCAATTTTTGCTTATTGTTAGAAACCTCACCTTTAAACTTGGCCAGCCCATTTGTGTTATTGCTCAACACCTGGATTTCTAAAATATTTTATTATTTAAAATTTATTTGCTCCTTCTGGCCCGCTGACAGCTATTACTGAGTCATGAATGCATTAAAGAGACACGTCCAAAATCTCCTCCAATGTGTGGAATTTCAGTAAAGTCCAAGGAATTGGAATTGCTTGTATGGACCCCAGATGATAAGCGAGTAAAGCCAATGTTAATAAAAGGAGAAGGGAAATAGAGTTTGTTTTAAAATTATATTCATACAGTACCTCATTTCCACACACTTTACCCACTTCACCTGCCTCACATCTATAACCACTTTAGAATGAGACATTAGCCTAACATGCATGTATTTGGACAGTGAGATTTACTCATCCAACACAGGATTAATAAATAAATAAATGAAAGCTGAAGAATAAAAGGTGCACCAAGAGTGATTCATTCCCTCCCCGTGAATCAACAGCAATCTGTAGAAAAGTTCTTCCTTGAATGTCAGACACTAATGGATGGTGGGGCTGCAGGTGCGCCTGTGCTCCTCTTACAGTGATGGCTTTTATGTAACACCACAAGTCAGGAATTGTTTCCTCAATCATTCTCCATTGTTGGTCGTGCAGCAAGTGCGAGCGACACATGGAAACTTCTGGCTGATACGGAAGGACCAGCTGACCACAGACGTTTCGTAAAAACAAGTTCTGAAAAATTATCTTATCGGCCTCCTGGTATCATAACTGCACCCATTATCATGTGAGATGAGGTTTATGCTGGCACCTCAGCACCACCCGCGTCTACATCCAGCCTTTCACGGTTGGTGTACCAGAAAGAAAGAGTTTCGGCGTTAATCAGTGGACTCAGCGGAATAACAAAACTGTAAACTCAGAAGGTTTCCTGAGGATTTCGTGTTAGCCCAAAGGTGGTGATGACAGACCTGCAGCGGTTTCTTAGATTAGATAGCAGCTTGCTGATTCTCTATTTTACTGTGGGCGAGGCTGGGTTCAGACACCTGTGTAACAGCTGCTTAAATTTGCCGCTTTTACACAGCTTAACCCACCTAATATCCCAGTTAAGTCAATTCAAATGAATTTTGAATTTTTATATCTTTCTCTCTCTCATCTGATTTCCTGTTTATCTTTAAATAAAAATGTTCTCAGTTTAAGTAATTTTTTTAAAAAAAACATACAAAAGTCTTGAGCCACCCCTCATTTCTTTATATTTTGTCTCTTTTAAAGTGAGCATATTAGCCCAAAACTTGATGTAACTCGGCATGGTGTGCATTGTGTCCTTAAAAAGTTGAGAAAACTGGACAAGTGGAGGTCAATCGATTCAGGAACAAAAACACAATTAATCCTGTTATTGTTACTCAGGCACTCTGGAATTCTCTTTTATTATTGCAATCTTTTGGTCTTATTTTTTCTAAAGCATCTCAGATTTTTATACATAATTTGCACTCCCACTCATGTGCTACTGTAAGCACAAAACCTCCCAGTATTTTCCCACTGCATCAGTATACATAATTTGGGTGCCGCATGGGCAGTGATCAGAGTTGGCATTACACACCCTCTGAGGCATTTCCTGTGGTGTTTCCTGCTTTCTTCGTGGCTTCATGTGCTAATGTCCATTAATCCTGGCACACTCGACAGCTTTTTCTGCCCCAGCGTCCGATAACACAAAGGCGCTCTCTCTCCCTTTCTGTCTCACAGTCGTCGCTCTGGACTGAAAGCAGCAGAGCGGGGCTCCCAGTATTTCTCAGCCGATTGTCGAGATAAGCTTTCCCTTCTGTGTGTGTCTCCCATGCCTTGTGTATACACATATGGAGGGGAAAAACACAGTGTACAGTTCTTCCCTGAGGAAAAAAAGTGTGTAGGAATTGTAACACTAATGTCTTACATTTAAAAATGTCTGTATTAATCAAACAGAAAGGGCTAAGGTTAAAACAGCTCTGAGTGTTTGAACCTGAAATGCATTTTTCCTGTATTGTTATGTCTGCAAGGCTTAATGAAAAGATATCCCAAGGCTTGTTTGTGTGTGCCGTCTAATTCTAACTGGCATGCAAAGTCTCAGTCAAATCTATAATGACCTTTGTTATGGCTGCCCTCATCTTGGCTTCATTTATTGCTTTTGTCTGTGGCAGAGCAAAAATCGCTAAGCCTATTTTTGGCATTTCATCTGTCGTACTGCCCTTTGACACCATAAACGCCAGACACCGTTTATCTCCTGTTGCGTGACTCAGATCAACAGCAATCCTTGCCATGTCTCCTCCACAGTCTGCCACAGATAAGCATTCAATTAACCACCTCGCTGGAGTATAACGCAGGGCACTCACTAGCACAGCGACTGAAACTCTGAAAATGATGCAAACTCGTAATTCAGGGAAAACCTGTAGTATATGATGCTGCGTGTGACTACATGCATTTAGATGATGGTCCTACATTTCACAAGTTTTCTTTAGACAACACATTGCTGGTATGTCAGCATCTGTGTCTTGGAAGTTTCTTTCATTTTGCAGATGCATGACTGCAAAGTATTTCACAAACACCCAAAAAGCAGCAGGGTTATCCTGGTGTTAATCTGGATAGTTTTGACCATCTGGACAATTTGCGCATTATTTTTGCATAATTGTAATGTATTGTATTCAAATGTAGCCATACATTCACCCAGGAAGTTATTGGAAATACCTCTAGCACCTAACATCAAAGTGACTGTCTTTGGACTGTGGGAAGAAGTCCACACAAACACAGGGAGACACAAAAGTTGGAGTTCGAACCAGCAACCCTCTTGCTGTGAGTCAACATGGCTAACAACTCCATCACCTTGCCACATATTGTCTACATTTCATTATTAACATGAACTGTGTACATAAATATTAATGACATGTTGTGTTAGACTGAAGTTAAAAGCATGATAAGACTGGAGAAGTGGGGTCAAATCCACCAGTTGGGTGGGGCCTGTGTGGGATCTCTGTGTACTCCAGCTTCGTCCCACAGTCAAAGGTCTGTCTGTCTTTCTGTGTTAGCCCTGCAACAAACTAGCGACCTGTCCAGGTTTATCCCACCTCCTGCCTCATGACAGACTCCGTATACCAGGTAGCATCAAAACATCACCAGTCGATTAAAGTGCAGGTTTTTGATCTAACAATAGCATTAAGAACAGTGTGTCAAACATAAGGCCCAGGGGCCAGAATCAGCCCAGTAAGGACTCCAACCTGGCCCACAGGACAGCTTTGAGTTTAGCATACGTTTTTGACTGTATTTTCACAAGTTTTACAGCTTTCCCTACTGCTAAGAGACCTACTACAGCAGCAATTCTTTATCATGTACTGTATATAAACTGAGACATACTACTGAAATTGCTCTTATTCTTATGTTAAGATATCTCAAGGATTAAACGTGCCGTTAAACATCTTTAGACTGACAGAAAGGGGAGTTTCACTGGTCCAGCCCACTTATGATCAAAGTGTGCCGTACGTGGCACATAATGTAAAATGAGTTTGACATCCCATTGTTTTGTGATTCCACAATTCATCATGCGAGTTAAATTCCAGCTGTAATGTCAAAAAGATTTTCACAAGAAATGGCACAAAATGATGAAAAATAAATTGTTTAAAAGACAACTAGTAAAAATAGATGGCCAGACAGCAAGAATAAAACAACATCTTTTGCATGTGCCTAATTAGGCATGCATAAAGAATGTTAAATGCAGGAAATCTTTATCGGGTTGTCAGGAAGTCATTTTGTGTATCCCGCAGCCTGAATCATCTGAGATAAATGCCTGTTTTGAGCAGCACATAATTTTCGTGTGTCACAGAACGTCACATGACATATCAGTCCCGACGAAGCCTGTGAAGTGACATAAGATTAAACACATTGTTTAAAAAGATACTGCTTTTATATTTCGGTGCTTAAAAGTGGTGCTCACTATCAAAATGATAAAATCGTGTCATCAAAACAAACACTGGACTGAAGTAATGACTGTAGACTTTTAAAATGAAACCAAAGGAACTCGTTTTTTCCGTCACTATGAGCATAGCAGGTTCTCACCCTGCTCTTAAACTTAGGTGCATGGTTGCTGAAATGGACTCAAAACTATTTGGACTATTTGGGACTTCCACTCAACTAAAAATGATCAGGCATGCCTCTACATCTACAGGGGGAAACTGTTATTAGGCTGCTATATTTTCTTCCACTAAAAACTAGACTGACATGCTGAGAGGGCAGCAATGTATATAGACAGCTTTAGCATTGTTTGTCAGCTTTAACCTGAGGGAAAAAGCCTCATCACTCTCAGGACATCAGCAGTTTCAGTTGACAATGAAGTCATCTTGCTTGGAGAAAAGTGATATTGTAGAGAAAGGCTCAATGGCTGAGCCCGTCCCCTGTGGAATAATCATTCAGGCCATGACTTCCCCAGTGACAAAGGTAATACTCACCAGACGATAAGAAGCATGACGCCTATAAATCAAAATGTGCAGGAAGGCTATTTTTTTGGCAAAGCTGAACAGACAAAAGAATGTGTTTCAGTGAGTCACACGCAAGCAGCAAACGTGAAAAGAAGAAAATGAGACTCTGGTGAGGTACACGATCGCAGTGAAGTATTTAACCATAAAAACTGTCATTGTGTGAGCAAGGTAAACCATGGAGCTCGATCACTATGGCTTCTTCAGTATGGCTATAAATGAGCTATCACAGATGTGCCCTAGACCTCAGTTTTTCAGTTTTATGCCTTATAGCAGACTATTTGTACAGTGGGAAGGGCAGCTTAGTTTGGGGTTTCCTATTTCAAAATACAAAGACAGTCAATTTACAACAGACACACAAACACACACACATAAGAACACCTTTTCTTTATAAAAAGAACACGACAGCACAGCTTAGGGTTGCAAAGTTGCCCCAGAAGTCTTGTTGGTTGTCTTAACAAACCACAAGACTTCTGGTGCATAGTCCTTTGAACAGTTGAGACCAAAGTGGAGATGTCTGGCCACTGGCTTGTTTTGCAGCCACAAGACCTGTGCACCTGGCAGTCACTCCTTTGTATACTCCTTTGTATACTGAAACATTCTAGAGTCAAATGTGAGGCAGTCTGTCTGACAGCTAAAGCTTGGATGAAATCGAATCATGCAACATGACAACGATCCCAAGTGCAGCAGCAAATCTACAACAGAATGCCTGAAAAAGAAAAGAATCAAGGTGTTGCAATGACCCAGTTAAAGTCCAGACCTCAGCCTTTCTAAAGTGCTGTTGCGGGACCTTAAGAGAGCTGTGCATAAACAAATGCCTGCAAACCTCCATGAACTGAAGCGACACAATAAAAAGAGAAGACCTAAATTCCTGCACAACGATGTGAGAGACTGATGAAGTCATAGAGAATATGATTACTTCAGAGGTGGAGTCCTATAAAAACACACAACTAAATAGAAATGCCAACAGGACAACTGTAGGTCTGCACAACATTTTAAGTGCAGATTTAAAATAAATAAATACATAAAATAAAACAAATATGAACAGAGTAGTAGATTCTTGAACAGATTGCTTCCCAAGTGGTAAAACCTGAGACTTCACCCGAAGTAAAACAATGTCACCTCAGCTACTGTACGCGAGTCCTACAAGGACCATTCCGGAGTATTAAATTCCACGTAGATCCCCGTTTTCCTTCTTAGTAACAGTAAACGGCTTCCTGCTTCACAGCAGAAACTATCAAATGGACAGCATTTGGCTGCATGTTAGGTGCAGCAGGGAGACTGTGATTTAAACCGCAGAAGGGTCATCAGATCATGATGGAGAGGTAGGCTAAACAGATTCTGTCATATTTTTGATGATGTGAAGAAAAACTCAAGATTTTTGTTCTGTTTTTATTCCCCCTAAAGAGCTAAAGAAATCATATTGGTAACTCATGAAGCTTTGTTATGGTATAATTGTATGTGAATATGTTGTTTAGTCTTTTGGGAGATTATGATGCACTAAATATTTTTTATGTTTATTGAATAACGACATAAATAAATCCAAGTATTCATGCACAATCAAGTGCATAAATTAAAAATTAATAATTTATACACACACATACACACACACACACACATATATATATATATACATATATGCA